>CAXAMN010027739.1:580524-595611 GCA_963970005.1 Durusdinium trenchii
TCTCGAGAAAGGGAAGCGCTGGCTTTCGTTTTGCAGCTTCTCAGGTATATATATATATACTGTATATATGTCTTAGATTTGGTAACACACCACATCCAGTAGGTGAAGTGTTTCATTTTGTCAGAATAGCTTGTGCTTTTCAACATTTAAGGCCGTTTCTCATCCATGTCATGGACAGATGTCTTGAAGTCGCTCTCTTGCGTTGCCGCTCGGTGGCCAATCTAAGGAAGTACAAACGCTTCACTCAGATGCGCCGCTTGGCGCTCCGAGACGCGCCACAGGAGATACAAAACATGCACAGCGCTGACCAAAATAGCTTCGAAACATTCCGCACAATTCTGCACTCTCAAAAACATCAGTGCGACAGTTGGTGTAGACGGTCTTGTTCGGCGGCTTTCTACAAAGTTAAGCGAAATAAGAGATAACCCATTTTGCCAAAACGTTCTGGCAGGATGCAAATCATCAGTAGACATGGGAAATCGCATGTGTTCGGGCCTTTAGGCTTCTCAGTCTGGCAAAAAGAGGAGTCAGTTCTGTTGAAATTGGATGGGGGGGAGTGGGGAGCTGGATGAAAGCTTCCCGAAAAGCATTCAAAGTAATTACTCAGCAAGCAAGGCTGGCTTTTGTGGTGTGCTGAATTCGCCTTGAAGCATCGACAAAGTTCGAACACCAGAGTTGCCCCCTAGCAAAAACACCTTTTGTGCTCCAACCTATCAGTCACGCATGTATATATAGGGCTAGCGAAAAAGGACATCCCGTACCACCTGATATGAATCCGTTCAAATTCCAGGCCGATGCGGGTTCATCCTCTTTCTCAGAAATATCATGAAAAATATTTCCGCAAGAGCTCTCTGCAGAGGTGACGATGAGACCACGCGTGAATGCCCCTCCTGTAGTGTCTTGTGTCGGCCGGAGGTGCTGGGAGGAGAGAACCGTGGCGTGAATTAAAAGGATTGAGGGAACCCGACTGAACACCCCATCTCAACAAACGGCCACAACCTGCTGAAGGCATGTTGGCAAACACTTTTCATTGTTCAAGACAAATCATGTAGAAAATGTCCCTGACGACGGACTTGGTCTTAATCAGATCCGAAGGGTAAGCAGAGATGTCGGCGACATATAGTGCTTTGGTGCAGTTAGCGAACTCAACGTCATTTGGCCAAGCTGGAGAACACGTATTTTAGTGAGAAGCCGACCTGTTTGCCATTTGCACTCCACCTCTGAGTATGTAGAGGAGGCTCCAGCTCCTGGAGTGGCAAAGACGCATTTAGTGGATCTAACCAACATCTCAGAGGCTTAATTGGAGCAAGCGAGTACCAATAGTTGACAAAATTCCTAACAACTACGCAGCAACCCTGCAGATTGCACTGGTTCAGCCACCTTTGCTAGCGTTTGAGCATCCGATTGTGCCTATAAAAGTATCACGCTACTAAAGGAGCAAAAGGTCCATCAATCCTGAGCATTCATCTCAATCTCTTGTCCACTCGATCTACCTGTTGACAAACACTCAAGAACCCTAAGAACCCTAAGCTTCCTTACAACGATCATTTAAACTCTAATCAGCGCACTCATCCACCCATCAGATCGTCCTGATCCCTTTCTCACTCCTTTCTGCCCAGGATCCAGGCGGAGATGCAGTGCCCCTCCTGTGGATCCACCTTCTGCCCCTCGGCAAGTTCGAAATGACACTGTGGCTCTGGTCAGTCAGGTGGCGCATGGTGGCGCCAAAACTGGGTGTGGATTGTTGTGGGGCGCCATCTTCGGTACATGGGTGGATGCGATGATGTGACCAATGTAGCTGAAGCACCGGGGTACCATGTGAGCCAAAGTTTGCATACTGGGACCTGTGATCAGACGTCATCCACATTCTCTATGGTGATGAGAGAGCAAAGTCAGCTGCACAGCGGGGGTGCGAATAGCATGTCCATGCGTGTCCGTTTGTCAAGCTGCTAATTGAAATATGGTGTTGCAGTATAGTGCCCAACTACGTACATTATCGCATTGAGTCTATGGGAAACGATCCATTCCACACCAACCAAAGACATGCTGAGGGAACGCCACAAGAATGAGGCTATTACCACTCCAACGCCCATGAGGGCCGCCCCTGCGATGAGTACTCCCGGCAGATCTCTCGACAGCTGAGAGAGATGAAGTCGGGCGCGTGACTCGGCTGGTTGGAAGCCACTCAGAGCCTCAGACAGAAGCAACGCTCTAATTCGACAGAACATAGTTAGTGGCTCTTTTTTGTGAACTGCCGATTGCATGAACAGGTGGTGTTAAGTGATAAGTTGTTTAAGTCACAATCTCATGTTGGTACTTACAAGTTGATCACTTCCACTTGTTTGTGATTATACCATGTATAAGGTAGGGTCGCAAGGTTACAAGACAAGTCACGGTACTGTCCAATTTCCAAGGTGCAAGTGACCCACACACACATAAACAAACAAACAAACAAACAAACATCCCGGCACTGGAGAAACCGTGCGCGTGGTTGTGTCATTATCCATTTCGTCTCGATGTGCTCAGAACCGCAAAAGTTGAGGTATTCCATTTAGCAAGTATCTCGAAATCATTGCAATTCCACTGGGATTCAGTTTCAGCAGTTTTTTGGTTTTTTACAGTAAGAGGGAGATCATGTCTCATGAAAACTGCTTTGAAAATTGAACTCCTTTTTTGTGTTGTCTCATTTTCCTGAGGGGAAACGAGTCAAGAAGAGGACGGAGTTTCTCGGAGCTGCTTCTTTTTCACACTGCCAAGCATGTTCCATCCTCCATTGCCAACTTCAAAGATACAAGAGAAGATTCGGGTTGAACTCCCCATCAACACGTGTTAGAAGAAACTGTTATGTTCTTTTTGGCAATTTTCTAAGACAGTTCCACCAGTATGTGCTTCCAATCTATTGTTTTTGGCCAGTATTCGCTTCACAAACACTCCCTTACTATGGTTATAAGGTCATTTTCATTTTTCTTTAGCCAAAAGACAATCTGCGGGTGCTCCGTCGGAAACCAAAGCTGTTGTATCCTCACTTACAGACTTATTCTTGGAAACATCCTTTGGAAAGCCAGTGCTTCGAATGCGATGGAGGCTCTCAGGAGGAGGTTTACGCAAGGTCCAAGATTGAACTCCCCAATGTCATTTGTGGTGAAAATGAACATTTGTATGCCATCGTATGCCCACCGAGCACATGCCATTTTGGCTAAACACACCTGCCCGCCCGCCCCACACCCTCCACCCATCCCCGTGAGTACGTCAGTGAACCCAACGTGAATTTGGCTAATCTCATTGTAACTGCGGGGAAAACATATGAATTTTCAGAATGATGGGGTAGAAGCAAATATATACAGGGTATATACAAGAAAAGAACAATGCTGAAAGTCGAAACATGTCGGCTGTGATGCATGGAACAACATGCATGCGTTCATGAGTGATTTGGACTACACGTACGATTTTCCAGCCGGAACAAACAGATTTGCAACGAGCCAGCGAGCACTGTACAGTTTGCCCAGGCTGGCAGGATCCAAGCAGTGTCCTAAATGTGGCGTGTACACTGTGCCCGGCTGCTCAGGGGTCCTGTTTGGATTTGGCCGCCACTCACGGCCATAGCAGCATGAGATTGATATAGATCAGTTGAAACATATTGAAACAGATGAAAAGAGAAGGGAAGAACAGATTCTCCCAGGTTAAAACACCCTTTGTTGAAAAGCTTAGGGTCAGAGTCAAATTTAAGAGTTATAATAGTGTTCAGTCAAAACTCCACGGGTAAGGAGATGTTTGATTTGGGGAAATGCCGCAGCAACCAAGTTAAAAAGGAACACAAAACAAGGTTGGCTGATTCTTTCCACCCAGTCTGTCCTCAACTTCAGGGGCTTCACAATATGTCACCCTGACCCTGACATCACCTGTGACCCATGACCGATTTTAGATGCAGTACCAAGGAAGAGGCAGTCAGGCCTAACAGAGCTTACAGAAAAGGCCGCAAAATGTTCCTGGTGTGATTGAGGGCCTTGTAGGCAACTCCTCTATATTAATTATTGTAAATGTGGTGGCTAGTATTTGGCTGGTGCCCCAGGCGTATCAATCAAGGCACTCGTGCTCCTGGTTGCAGTTTCCACTTGAAGACAGTTTATACAAGTTTATGACAGTTTGAGACTACCGAGCCGTTCCAAGGAAGACCAGCGGGTGCAACCATATGACCTGCGCGGAGAGGAGAGGGACTGCATGCTGGTAACCCTGGCTGATGGCAAGGATGACCACCACGTTGGGAGAACTCGGTCTGGGGAATGAGGATCTGCTCTCTCCTCGTGGGGGCCGTCCTTCTGCAATTTGGGGAACAGCAATCCTGAAACCTTCATGGGCTTCTGAGAAACATGGGTTTGTAACTTGTAGATACTGGCAGCATGTGGTTGTGTGACCTCAAACTACGGTTGTTTGAGAGAGGCCATGCTGGTGCTATGGCCTGCTGCGAATGCTCACATACTTGCCTACAGTGTAAAGGAAGCATTTTGCAAATGATGGCGTTTGGATGTCTTGAGGACAAATTCTGCAGATGCAGTGATATGATGCGGATTGATGTGGTATGATTCGTTGTGAATACAGCTTTTGTCACCCTGAATGCTGAAAACCAAAAAGTCACCCAGTCCAATTGTCCCCACAAGGGCATCCAAGTCGATGAAGGGGCCAGGCAACCTCCCATTCCTAGCGGGTCCTCATGGGTCCCCATCCGCTGGATTGGCAAGGACTTGTCAAGCGCATTGGTGCTGGGTCTGTGGAAATGAGATCATAGGCATGGAGTGGGCCTGAAGACAGGAGAGGTCTGGGGTAGTGGTAGAGATCTCCATTGCTATGACTATGAATTCTTGAAAGCCCTCAAAGGGGATACACATTATATCTCATTCTATCACATTATTAGATATTTGTGGCATGGTTTTGCAAGATTTGTCCAAATCCCCTGGACCAAGTACAGGTAACATTTGGTGTTGACCAAGTGCTGCAACCGGGCTCAGCCCCCGCAGAGCATGCTTCGGCTGAATCGCCAAAACGCAGAGGCGGCGCCAATGGTGTCTTGGAGCACTACTCCACAGGCGCGACACCAAAACGTTGCTGCACTGAAGTTGAGATGGAGATTCGAGAAGGCTTTATTTCCCTTCCTATGGTCCTATGGTTTGCTCAAGTGTTGGCAACTATGTTGGGGGCTTGGTGTCCACGTTGCTAGCGGGGCTTTCTTTTCAAGTGAAGTCGTGTTTCGGCAGTCAGAGAATGGCTAGGAACTTCAGACTTCTGAAGGGACTGCTTCTCCCCTTCAGTTGTTTTTCACATATGACCACGTGTCCAGAGTTTTGTTTGGGGTCATTGCTTTCGGGTCAGCTTTTGGTGTTGTTCTTCCGTTTTATTGGCGTCCACCAGTTGAAGGGAAGTGCCCCATTGAAGCTCCAAGCATGTCACAGACAGTTGACGTAAGGATTCCAGTTGATTTTGAGGCCCTTGCTACGGTCCTAGACCTTTCCACAAGAGTTGGATAGATCAAGAGACTATCATCACATGGGATTCTATGCAAACCGAATGGAAATACCTACACAAGAATGTGTTGTCCCTGATTCCGAAGGCTACTGCCGGCAGTTTCCAGACGTGGATGAAATTACCACGCAGGGGTGCTACTTGGACCGCCTGGCAAGTCGGGTTCGGCAAAGGAACAGTAGTTCTAGGATGTCAAAGGTAGATGACCATTAAGGGCAAGGAGGAGCGAAGAATGATGGTGTCTGGTGGCTTGTGGCCTGAAAGTTTGAAAACCCTTGCAAGTCAGTGCACGGGAGGGGTCTCACTGCTGCCAATGTTGGTGTCTTCGACTGGCACCTGACTTGATGCACGTATTTGGACAGTGGGTTCACCAGCGGTTAAGACCCAGAAAATATGTAGAATTGGCCTGCGGGCAGTAGCACCAACTCTGTCAGTCGGGCATGAGTTTCCAGTGGAAAGCTTCACAACTCAGGCTGGCTCACCTTCCTGTTGCTTGGTGCAAACGCGAGAGATTTCGCTGCTACAATTCTGAACAAGGATATATTCGGTTTGTGGGCAAGTTCATAGGTCGTAGGTACTGACTTACTCAAGAAAGGTTCACCCTGGACATTATTTTCTGCACACCCTATCATCAACCCCACATCCCTGGTTCGCAGAAAGAGTATCGCCTTTTAGCCGCCCCCATGTTCACCAGGGTCACCACTGTTAATTTCCTCTTTTGTTAGGTATTAGCCGCTCGATAAATTGCAACTATCTGATATATGCAACTTGTCGGCTTCATAGTTGAGTTGCGTGGTTTGCTGAATAACGTCTTCTGAATTGGTTGTTCGGAAGAAGGGACACCCTTGCTTCATCAAAACACGGAGGTCATTTCCGGAGCAGTTTTTTTCACCGCTTGACCCGAGTGAGCAGTTCACACGTCCCTCCTTGAGGCGAATCCTGACCTTTCCTTTCAGGCGCAGAAATGGAACTGTCGAGATGCGAGCCACGGCAAAAGGAAGCTACCAGTATCTTTCGGCAAATCTGAGGTTGTGACTAGTCTCATTGTTGAACAAAGTAAAGCTCAGAAACTGGCCTGGCTTCAGAACACAGGTTCAGAAACGGGTTTTCTGGTTTGGTCGGGTTCACAAACGGGGTTATGTTGAGTTCAGAAACGTTTTATTGCGGGGTTCAGAAATTACGGGTTAAGAAACTATTTTTGGTGGGGGGTTGACATGACATTCATTTGAGCAACCGTTGAAACAGGGTATGAAGAGCACGTTACTAGTTTCCGAATGCAACGCTCAAGTGTCCAAAACCCATGTGTCCAGTTTCCGAACCCCACTTTTCCAGTTTCCAAAGATTTGTTTCAAGCTTCCGAACCTGAGTTTCTGAACCCAACGTTATTTTCAATCTTCACGCTGGTTGGTTTGGATCTTTTTCGGGCCAGACAGAACATGGGAACTAGGATTCGACGACGGGTCCCCGAATGAAAAATTGGATTTGGGATCAGCCTCCGATACGCAACACGTTCAGGAACGGCGATCATTCTCCCACCCCTACAAGCATGTGTCCACGTTCTTTATGAATATCCGTTCGTCTCTGCGTTCACCACTTGTTTGTGATGGGCCAGCATCTCTTCGCTGCTCAAAGAACATGAACATCGGTGGCCAGTTGTCCTTAGGAAGACTGCTCCTTGGAAGCCCTAAGTACTCGTCAGTCCAGTAGGATCAACCAACCGACCAACTGCCGCCGGACAGGATCTTTTTCTTGAAGCTCGGCCGAGATGGGAACAGGGATGTGTGTATACATGGTGAAAGTGCATGGCACAGGTCCCACATGAGATTAGAAGGCCCCATCTTGTCCAAGACACTCTTTCATTTACTTTGTCCAGCTCAACGACTTTGTCGGTTAGTCTAGAGTAAAGACCAAGGCTGGGCAAATCCCTGCTGAAGAACATAGGCAAAGGTGAACCGGCCGAACCCTGCACAGCCATGGGAGTTGACCTGCATATGTCTTCATGTGTGTTTCCTGCTACCAAGCGTATTTGCAAGAATGCACATGACAAACCCGGTCTAGTAGTTGCAAGTGGACTTGACACGTATGCAGAGTCCTACTATAGCGCATATTCTGCCCTCTCTTCTATTATATACAGTTATACATCATACAATACAGCGCTGCGGAAACAAGGGTGTCGTGGCGAGAACTCGGAGCGACATCCTCGCCAACTGACTCAGGTTGTTGGGGGTTCTGCTGATTCTTCTGTCCATCGCGATGTCTCCACTCTCAATCACTATCACCCTTCTCAGCATGAATATCGCGTGCCGGCTACGCCCCTTGGGAGCACTTGGAGGATATTTATGATGCTTTCGTAAACATGGGATCCCAGAACAAGCACAAGGATGGTGGCTCTTGCCTAGGTGTTGACCCGTCATGTCGTGCAAAAGTCTTCCCCGACAGCAGGAGGCACTGAGCGATGAAAAGAGTCCTTTTCACTTTCCCATGTCCCGCTGGACAGTTCCATGGTTGACAATGGTTGTTTAGACAAGTTCTATAGATCCTGCCACGTACTGGGCAAGAATCCAGTGTAAATCTCACACCCAACTTTCTTTCGACTGTCGATTGCTCCCATGTTGCCAGGAGTATGGGTAGTACGGGCAAGAACCGGCCTGCAGAAAAGAAGAAAAGGAACGCATGATCCTTCTATCAAGTACTTTGGTCATGACAGCACGGGAAGAGCCTTGTTGGCTGAATGATTTCTATGACTTGGTCATACTGTGGCAGTGATATTGCTGAAGACCCTCGCAAATGCAGAACCACAATTGGAATCAGGTGGCCCTCACCTCAATATTTGCAGCGGAGAGTAAGATTGCATACACCCCGTGGAATTGGCAGTGCCGCCATGATTTGATCCTCCTATAGGATTCACTCCATGACTTGAGTTACGAAAAGAAATGATGCATCTATATATTCTGAGGGCGAAATCGTCCACATAGCCAGACCTTCGTGAAGGTGATGCTGATGGTGCATCTCGGCACGCAACCACCAGCTGCTAGGGCCTGGCCTAGCACTTCAAGAATGGAGCACAGATTTCCAAGAGATGTTTATATAAAGGAACTTCCTTTATTTCCTTGTAGAAATCCGGAATACTCTATTTGGCATTGTTTGCTGCTTTCGACTTCTGGTAGTCTGACATTGTTAGGAAATCAAAATTCAACCAAAGGTGTCCTGCAACGGTAGGAAACCTGTTGGGCGTCCACCACATCGAGAAGGGTTCTTCTGTATTTGTGCATGGAGTAGACCAATGCTGCAGCTCCATGAACAACTCCAATTCTTGGGTCCCACCTTCTGGGATATGTAGTTTTGGATCATCTCACAACCTCGTCTAGGCCAGCTTTAAGCTCTTGGTAGACCTGTTTTGTTCAGGCCAGGCGTGGTGGTCTTCACTTGTCTTACCTTGACCTATATGATCATCGCCTCTTGGGTTGCATTTGGTCAGAGTTTCTGGATCTGGAGTTGCTGCGAATGATATCGGTCTTTTCCACACCCATGGTGTTCCAACGAGGAGTTCCATGACAGGCTCTGAATGCCTGACCCCTCCATTGTTGTAGAATTGCTGGATTTGTCCTCATCCTGGCCACTCTAGTCCCATGACTTCCGCCTTTTCAAAAATGATTTCGCCGCCAGGTGGCTCTGGTGCTGCTAGTCATCCTGTCTGTCAGCATGCTCCTTTGGGAATGGTTCGGGTGCTGTATGCCAGGCGGGACACTTTCCGCATGCATTAGGGGCGGTCCTGCAAAACCATGGAGGGGTGAATGAGAGCCACTGTGGGCTAAGCGCACGGATTCAGATCTATATAGCCTGGAACTGCCACGTTCTGACTCTGCGGAAGATACAACTATGCTGAATAGTCTTCTAGTATGGGTCTTTGCAAAAGTCTGGGACGGACACTACCACCCCCTTTGAGGCGTTGATCCTTTCATGCAGGCGCCGGTCTTGCAAATCGGCAAACTCACCAACTTTGGCGTGGGAAAAGCTAGGGTTAGCCGCTTTCTAGAGTCCTTCGGAGCGGGGTAATACCTGAGAAGTCGAGAGTTGTGAACGTAATCAATTTGACGAAACCTCAGTTTGAAAGACTGCGTAGCCGATTGAACGTTTGCAGGTTGCTTTATTGACTTCTTGCTGAACATGGTCCGTGCCGCGATTTGCATTAATTAGGTCCATTAGGTGTAGTGTTTTCGTTCGACTCGGTAAATTGATTTATGAATGACGAGCTAAAGCTTCATGGCAGACAAGATGCAAGTGAAAAGTGAGTCCTGGTCAGGATTGTGTGGGAAGAAGCGTGCTAATTACATTCATGTTTTGGCGAGGGATTAGATGACTGAAACTTGGGTTTGATTCCTTTACCTGGACAGCTGCGAGCACCTTGCACAGAGACTGCTTCAACACGGGTTCACACAGTCTAGGTCCTAGGGCTTTCCATTTCCAGGATGGGTGACTCGCAAAGTCAGATGGGTTCCGAGCAAAATTCATGTCTAAAGTCTGTAGTGTGCTTGCTAGTAAGTCACTGGATGAAGCAGTCACTGGCCGCAGATGGTTGTGGAGAGTTTGACCACACGCACCTGATTTGGCTCATGTCACTTGCCTGAAAAGTATCACTCGTTTTTGGGACCGGTGTTGGACAACCATTCTCCACGGCATTGGGGGGAGTGTTACATTGATTTCCAAGCCAGCCATGTGGATAAATATTAGAATGGGAAAACAGAGGAGCATCCATTCTTTTTTAAGCACAAACTTTCAGGTAGAGAAGCTCAAGAAGAAAAGACCTGCACACTTTCATAAACATGTCAGAGTTCTATGGGGTCCTCTCACTTGCTTTGCGCAGGGTTTTTGGCGTTTTGCGTTGCATCCACTAGGTCATAGCTTTTTCCGAGGGCTTATCTGGGCGTCCCCTTCAAAGACAGACGCTCTTTGAGGCAGACCTTTGCTCAAAGGCATGACTCAGAAGCGAAGAAGAAAGATCTTTCTTGCTTGGCCGACATGTCCGGAATGCTACGGTTTCCACCCTTGATTGCTTGAATTGTCTGCGGACGGGCACGTTTTGCCCTTCGGATCCGCTTGTCGCGTGTGGACCCGTTGCCTTGCCATGCTTCAGGACACTGCCGTTCACTGCCTTGGAGCCCTTGCGGCCTTGTATGCGGTGGGGAGCTTGGCAGTTCGGGCTACCTGTCCGTTGGTTGCTTCGTGGCAACGGTTTCAGACAGATTGCTTTTGAGTTTCAGGGACCGGATGGCCCGGGAAGGAACGAAAGTGTAGTGTCATCCTCGCTGCCCGGCGATAGACTTGATTTGTTCAAACAGAATGCTCTTTTGGGATGGGGAATCCACAATGAACAGATTCACAACTACTTCGACAAAAAGGAATGTGTTTTGCAACAGATCGCCAGATGTTTTGATCGATTAGTACTGGTCCCGCAAGAACGTGATGCATAACAATTTCATAGCAACCCTCAAAATTGTAAAGCAAGTGGCAATCCAAACAGTAGTCCTTTTGCACTCAGCATTTCACTGGTCAGGTGCTATTTTCAGCATTGGCGCTGCTGTGGCTGTGGGGGCGACGATTCCGACAGTGACACTTCTGAGGAATCTTTCCTGCACATAGCAAGTTATCCAACACTATACTTGTTCATGCATAGTGAATGGACATCTGTCTGTCTCATGACGTGTTTGGTGCGTCATGTGAGCAAGAAATGCCAGGACAGAACAATGACAAAGAAGGACAAAAATATACTATATAGTGAACAGTTCACCTCTTTGTTCTTTTGGCAAGAATGGGTCCTGGAGTCCTTTCTTCGATCCTGGACTCGTTTGCATTGTCAGACACTTATATAACTGTCAATACTGCGTTAGGTAAAGCATCACCACTCACTCTCGACGACCCACCTTTGTTGCAGTGTGTGAGAAGTGGTTCAACGGCCTGTATGAGGGTTCACGTTATGAGAACAATGTCACCTGTGCATTGTGCTGGTTTCAAGCTGCACTTTCAGGGGGATGGAGAAGCAGGCGCGATCGGATCGTCCGAACGGATGGACAACGTCACAGACACACAATTCATCATGTTCCGAGCACTTCCTGGAAATAGGCAATAGGAGCGCCATAATCAGCCTTCAAATGCTAAAGAATATGAGGCACTTTTCCAAATTGCTTTGGACAGGATTTTCAAGTCTTGGTTCGCCATCCAGGATTCAATGAAGATGATGATTCTGAATGAAATTGAATAAAATGAAGACTAGCAACCATGTAGTATTCCATGTAGTATTGAATGTCAAAGGAGTTGTTTATTGCTCAATGATGCTATATTGTCTTGTACGTGTATGTTTGGTATTGTTTAGGTCGTAGGATTGAATGCATGTTGGTAAATAAGATTTATGTGTAACGTGTGTTTTATGTTTAAGTAAAGCAATTTGTGTATATATATATATTGAAATGTGAAGACAGATTGACATTAACTAAAATAATAGTACAAAATTGAAACAATATACAATGTCTTTGAAATATGTTTATTGGATATATTTGATACAAATATGTGTAAATGAATCAAGAATAAAAAGAATATGCTAAAATAAAGATATTTGTTGAATGTATTTGGACAATGATTTAATTGTGTATTATGTAAAAAAATATATAGTATGGTTTTGTTTTTTGTAGGTTTATGCATTTAATATATTATATAATATGTTTAGGTCGTTGTGAGTTGGATGGAAAGAGTAAAATAAGGAAAATTGTAAGGATAGAACATTAACCAAAGTATATATAAACAAAAAAGATTTTTGTGGTAGCTAGTTCCGTTTTGAATTGGCTTGAGTTGGACGTATTTGTTTTTGTTATGTTTGAAAGTATTTGGTGTATTAATAGTTTTGTTAAAATATAGGGTCTTCGTTAAGTACTTTGAGATTATGAAGCGTTATATTAATACATAAATTTAATTATTGTTAAATTATTGTTATTTAGATAATGGAATATGGATTTTTTTGCTTTGTTATATATTAATCTTTGATATATATTATTGCAAATCTGTGTTATAAGATTAAAACTATGTTTTTTACCGCTGTATTATGATTTCGTGGGTGTTAAGTGTTTATTGGCATTACTTTTTTAATTGAATAACATACATAGTGGAGAATTAGCTCATAATTGGCGTTATATTTGTTAAATTGTTGTAAGCATATGTATTGTGCATGCCAAAGTTAAACAGATATCTTGGTTTTTGGCAATCATTGGTTTCGGCATTAAAAAGCACCTCCTTGTATGAGTAGTGAGACAAGCCTTGAGAGATTGAAGGCATTCAAAGGATGTTAGCCTTCTAAGGAAAGATTTATTTGGCATTCTTTGAAGGAGCCTAGGAAGCGTGTAGAGAAGGTTTGATAAGGGAAACGTTATGGGTAATGCTTCGTCGTGATAGATGCTCAAAACAGATTTAAAGAACGGAGAAGAAGATATTTTTTGAGGTGTTAATTAAGAAGTACATGTTAAATAGATATCCACAAACAAAGAAACATTATACAAGAGAAACCTTGCGTGTGAGATTACGCGAAATGTTTCTTTCCACCGAGCAGGTATTCAATTTTCATATAAATAAAACGTCTTCTTTGACCTGGCTCAATCCATTTCAAGCAGAGCCCTCATCCAGCAAAAGAATCTAGAAGTGCTTTGGTTTGGAAGCTTCTGGAAACCTTGGGAATGTGCTAAATGTTATTAAACTCTTGGTTTTGACAAGGTAAAATTGGTATAGACAATTAAAAGTTGACCCCAAAGAAGGATCAAGCTGTTCGGAACAGACATTGAAAGTCCTTAAACGGCACTTTTTGAGGAGGAGTGCTTTGCCACGACAAAGTCCAGCCAGCTGTTGCAATCGAGCCTAGAGCTAAGGACCAATTTGTCGTTGGCTTGCTTCCTTGCTTCTCGTTTCTTTGTTTGCTTGCTTGGTAGTGGCGGCTGGTGCTTGCGCAGGTTGCTTTGGGGCAAGGGCAGCATCAAAACAATGAAAGGCAGCAAGTCAAGTCAGTAGGAAGGAGGGCCGGTGGAGATGCAGGAGATGGGCAAGCAAACGAACGAAAGGTTTGTTGGAATACAGGGAAGGTCGGAAGGGAGCAACAGAGTAATGGAGGAAGGGAAAAATGAAGTGAAGAGGAATGAGAACGGCGAAAAGGAAGGAGAATGAAAGAAGAGGGAGCAAGGAAAAGATAACGATGATGGAATCGAAGATTATGCGTTTTTGTGTTCGTTCTTATGCATTTACATGTATGTTTAATATGGTAAATGTTCAGGATATCTTTGTTTTGTGTATCTATATGTGGCTTATGCATTAAATAGCTGAATGCTTTGCATGTGATGCTCTTTAATGGTTTTGTAAATGTGGGCTTCTTTTTAGTGGTGATGGGCATCGAATTTGATTACAGCGTTGGACGGAGATTGATTTCGAGAAGTTGAGGATGATCAGGACTGGGATATAGAGATGTTCAAAGTTCAAAGGCATTAATACAACAAGAAGTTGGTATGAAGGATAATTGAAACATATTTGTGATGAAGAGTTATTTAAAAGACTTAGGGTGAGGAAGGCTCATTACTTGTTTTCAGCAGTTATTATGATGCCGAATTGTTCCAAGCAATGTTGGGACCTGGATTTGAAGGTTCAACCATGAAAACAATGCCTTTTTGTTGGGGGGAAGAATTATTTCCGAATGCTGGCATATAGAGAACCTGGTTATATGCAGAAAAGTGAAGGGTTTGGCATGAAAATGGGCTCAGAGGGTTGGGGTTTGGGGTCAAGATTGGCTTGAATATTGTTTCATGATGAGGATTGAGATGCAGAGATATTTGAAGGCTTTGCGACAAGAAAGCCTTGAAGGTCTAAAGGAACCTGGGATGAAAGAGGGTTAAACATCTTTTGCGATTGGTTCAAAGGTCTTTGATCCAGAACAAGTTCAATCAAATGTAGGCGACATGCGGTGGATTTGAAGGTTTCAAAAAATTGACGTGAAGACAGGTTCAATATGTGTTTTGTGTGAAGATTAGCTTGCAAAATGTTTGCATGAAGACGGCTGCAATGTAGAGATGTTGACAGGCATTCAGCAGACTTGAGAATTTCAACGAACCTCGGATGAAGCTAAAAGAGGCCTGGGGTGAAGATTATGGCTTGTCAGTTCAATTGCTTTTGGGATGCAGAAAGGTGTTCAACAAAGGTGAGCAAAACGAACTGAAGGTTCAAAGGAACTTGGCATGAAGATGGGTTCAAAAGTTCTTCAAAAGACATTTACCAACAAAACAGACTAGAAGCTTTGAAGGAACTTTGGATGAAAGAATATTAAAGCATCTTTACAGTGGAGAAGACAGACAGTTTGACAGGCGAAGCTTTGCAAATGAGGGGTGACATATTCAATTGGCAATTGGGTGATTGCATTGTGGTTATGCCTTTCGGGAGGTAATCTTTGTGGTGGTGTTGGGTTAAAGGGCTTAATCAAAATAATTATTGTGACTACGCCTGCCGTGAGGGGAGGGCTCGCAGTCCGCATTAGCGGACCAACGACCATTAACT
>CAXAMN010027750.1:0-27772 GCA_963970005.1 Durusdinium trenchii
ATCCATCCTGGGACTACTGCCACACATTTCCCATAGTTTTCTGCTAGCGCAAAAAGGTGCAGTAGGTACACATTTGTGTGGCTTACTTCGTGTTGGAAGCTAACCTGAATGTCCAGGACCCCATAATCGATATCATCGTGTCTTTCTTCCAACCGGACATACGCGGAAACATCAACAAAACCGTCGATATCAAGGGATACCGGCTCTGGCGTGTTTCCAACAGCCCACGGCGGCACTGGAGGCATCATCGTTGCAAAAAGTGCAAGCCAACTACCAAGTCCTAGTGAGTGTGCCTGAGCCTCTTGCGGCAGCAAATTGCAGCTCGCACCCGAAGGTGCTGCTGTTTCCTAAATAGGGGAGCTGCTCCAGCACTGCATTTTCGAAATCATGAAGTCTGTCATACTCTTGCGGGTCAATGGCAAGTTGGATTTCCTCGCCCGCCAGGGTGGTGAGTGTGAGAGCCAGTGCTGATGATCTTTCCTCGCTTCCTTGCAGACCACACCTGGGCATAGCATCTGCCAAAATCGTAAATTGCAACTATTGCAACCTAAAGCCAACTTGAGCTTAGAAGCCCGGACGGGAGTGCGGAGTCTTTCACGTAGCCTTAGCTGGAGGTGGCAGTTGACAATCACTTACTTATACATTGCGACCACAGGTTATGTGCGGCGCACGATCTTTCCGCTTGCCTACCCTGGACAGGAGCTAAGGCTCTCACCCAGGCACGTAGCTAAGGCTCTCACCTTCAGGCTAAGCCGGGCACGTACCCCGTGTCTGGAATCATATGCAACCAGGGCGGCCATCTCATCCCTGGGCAGATGGCGAAGGCATTTTCTTCCGCGTACATTCCTCTCCATTTATGCCGGCCTGGTAATTTGACCAGTCTTCGGAGTGCAATGCAGTCCAAAAAAAGCTCTACTTGCAATGTACCTTAGTGAGGGCGGTATGGCAAGTTTGGCAGGGCCGAACAGTTCATGAAGGCTTTGACTCTTCTGGTATGAAGCGTAGGAGGCAGACTGACTTCACTAAGGCTGCAGTGCACAAAAGTAAATTCCTGGGTTTCTTCAATCTTTGTGTTGGAGATATCAACTTTCTTCAGCAAGTGACAATTGTCACAGGCATGTGCCCCTATCACTGAGAAGTCCTGCGTGAGTGTGAGTGCGCTGATCCCCAAAGAACTGAGGCAGCCTTGCGCCAGCTCTCTGGCAGTTGTTTGCTGCGGCAACCCGTTTGGGGGGGAATCCTCTCGCAGGAGAAAATCGGGGAGGTTTATACAATCTTGAAACAGGTAATGCAAATTTGGTGGTGCTACAAAACTGGTTGGCAACTCCCTCAGCTGCATACACCCATTGCAAGGAACTGCATTCCGCAAAGGCTTTACAGCCAAACTCCCGGCAGCCAGGTGCGGTGACACTGCTGAGCAGTTGGCAGCCTCGAAATGCATGGTCAGCAACGCCAACTGCTGTTGCCAGCATCTTGACGATTCGAAGCTGTCGACAACCTGCAAACGCACCTTCAGGGACCATCTCCTCTAAGTTCATGGAGACATGGACAGCAAGCGGAATGTCGTGAATCACAGAGGCCATAGATCCACATTTGGCTGCGGATGTCGTACGTGGAGGGTGTGGCATCCAGAGTAAAGGCCCAGCCAGTGTGCTGTTGCAGTGGGATGACGGGCAAGCCAGCCCAACATCCATGGCCCTGGACAGGATGCTCTGCCATTCGTGCTTCTTGCGGTTCAAGTGGTATCCATCCATGGGCCCACAAGGGTTCTTCTTCTTGGCTGGTGATCCTGTCCATCCATTCAGGTGGCATTGGATCATGGCTTTGGGTTTTGTGCCACTTGCACAACCACAGCACGTGCTTTGGTGTTGCTGGTACTCCACATAGTGGGCAGCTCTTGGTCTGGTGTGCATCACGAAATTGGATAGCCGCCTGGACCCAGGTGTCGAGGTGATGCTGTTGCTCCTGTTTCAGCTGTTTGCGCACTTGGCGATATGTGTGCCAGTCCAAGCCTGTGAGCAGGTTGTGGTAGAGCTGTTTGCTTGCCAACCTGGCGGTTCTTTGCCATTGGGCCTCCTGAGTGAGTGCGCGCTCGACCTGCCACCAGGGTGCTTGGAGGTGAAGGTCCTGTGCTAGCAGCAGTCGGGTTTCAGGCCGGTTCCAATGGAGCAGTTCCTGAGGTTTCCATCCCCATTCAAGGAGGTAGACGATGGTCGCTGATACATTGATCCCGGGGATCAAGTCCTGATTTACATCAAGGCCATCCACCACCTCATCCATGCCTGGAGCAGGCTTGGAGCCAGACATACCAACAACTCCAGGAGAAACAATACCCTTCGTACAGTGTACGAGGGCCTCTTGCACGCAGCAATCACGAAAAACGATGCAGTACGCTCTGCTGCAGTTTTTCCCAGACTGGGTTCTCCAGGTAGGTTGGCATGGCAACTCGTAAGAAGTCGATGGTGCAACCGAAGAGCTTGAGATCGCTCACCGAGGCAAGGTAGTCAGGTCCTGGCAACACTTATAGAAATGTTTACGACGTGCCTGAAAGGGCGGAAAAGCACCAAATGGCAGTCCATAACCGGCTCGCATTCTTGGGGGGAGCTGTCATCTGGTGAACCGGAGGGCTCCATGGGTGGACTACGAAGCCAGCTCCACAGAAGCTGCCATCTGGGAGGGTCTGTGGCTTATTGTTATTGGCCATGGCAAAAGTAACTAGCGAGCAGCATTCTGCAGGACACACCCTAGGGCTGCAATTTGTCTGAGCGCATAGCATCCTTGAAAGGCTCCATCTTGGAGACAGACGACAGAGGGCGGCAGCTCAACAATCTGCAGCTATTGACAGCTTTGCCATGCTGCCGATCCAATTTGAGTGATTCCTTAAGCTGCCTCGACATGACGAAGCATGGGTGCAAGAGTAAAAGGCCCTGTCCGGCACCTTCTTTCTGGCATTGGAACACGGACTGCCTTGGGATGTCGATTGCCATCAAGGGGCTGCCAAACAAACTTTGTGAACCGCAAACACCGCGCATTGCAATAGAGCGGTATAGAAGCGTATGGAGTTTTTTTGCACGGGTGGAGGCGCTGTGTGCGCCGAGAGGCACAAGTCACCTGTGAAAACCGGTGAGACGGGCACTGAATTCATTCTTCTGCTTGCGCTCACTCCTTGAAGTGCATGATGGTCAGGTTTTTTTCCACGAGTACGGACGCCGTGTGGGCGGAGTGCCCAGGTCATCAATGAAGGGAAAGGAAACACAACATGATGAGGGGGAAAGGAACACAAGCAACCCCAAACCCCAACCAAACACCAACCAAACAAGGACCCCAAACACAAAAGCCAGAGGCCGAATCCCCCTCATCTAAAAGTGTTTCCTCTGTACGTAGGTGAGACAGGTGAGAAAAGTTGGCTGTAAACTAACTATGGGCCTGAATTCGCTACGAAGGTTTTTTTTCCACGAGTACGGACGCCGTGTGGGCATGGTGCCCAGGTCATCGTTGAAGGGAGGGAAAGTCAGTCGGATGGTGGAGAAAATAACAAGGACCACAACAAAAACCAGCAAACAAGAACAAAAGCCCACAGGCCGCGTCTCCACCATCATGTAGTCTTTCCTCTGTGCTAGGTGAAACCGGTGAGACAAGAAAGAATGTCTAGGAGGGCCTGAATTAACTGACGAAAAGCATTCCGGTGCAGGTCTGTGCTTAAGCAAAGTCGCAAAAAGGCTTCAAAGGGACTTTACTTCACGGTGTAAGTGACCAGCGGCCACACCCCTGTGCGGCAAAATCATGGTCACAATACAAGTCACCACCCCAATACGGTGTATCGCAATGCTTTAAAGTCGATTGCATCCCTGGCTCATAGGGTGGCGTAGCTGCGCAGCATGCCGTGGAAAAGACTTTCCTTGTGGCACAACCCGTTCAACCGGTTGCACTTACAAGTCAAGTGGCGTGCTACCAATCAAGAATCGTAAGTGGCAGCCATAATCGACGAAAGCCTACAGAAATTGCGCGAAGAGACCCCCCCCCAGCGGGGAGGTCGGTTGGGCACCGATTGGCACCCACAGGTACCAATGGTAAGCAGAGTGGGGTGTCTTCCAGGTCAGCGAGGCACTGCACCATAGCAAAAGGTAGACGGCTCCATGCACGGCCCGTGTGAGACAAGTGAAACAGGTGAAACCTTGGACAATCCTAGCATGGTATCTGTACTTCTTTATACAAAACTGGAAATGTCGGACTTCAACAAAGGGAACTAAGGTTCCCCCTGGGCGTCCGCCATTGCCACTCTCTACCACCCGCCTGTGAGGAACGAAGAGCTAAGGCTCTCACTCCTATTGGCTCACTGCAGTTCGAATGGCACAAAGAGCTTGTTGAGTGCTTGCGTATCTCGCTCGCCGTACTCTGCCGTCAGGCAGCTTGTCCCCCTTTCCAATCACAGGCTTGCCTCGCCAAGGTGCACGCCCCGACTCCTAACGAGTATTTACAGCACATCGCTTGCGGTAGCCAAGAAAAAGCCTTGTTTTCATCCGAGACCTGGGGCGTACCCCATGTCCGGGATCATGTGCAGCCAAGGTGGCCATCGCATAGCAGGACAAATGGCGAAAGCGTTCTCTTCTGCGTATACTCCTCGCCATTTATGCCTTCCTGGCATTTTTACGAGCCTCCTAAGAACAGTGCAATCTAGGAAGGCCCTACTACCTATGTACCTCAGCGAGGGTGGAATGGCAAGCTCCACGAGAGCTGCACAGTTCATGAAGGCTTTGACTCGGATTGTGTGGAGTGTCATCGGCAGGAGGACTTCTCTGAGGCTAGTGCAGTGCACAAAGGCGAATTCCGGAATTTCCTCAACTTGGGTGTTGCAAAGGTCTATACTCTTAAGCAGTCGGCAACTGTCGCATGCATGCGCACCGAGAGTGACGAAATGCATTGGGAGAGCAAGTGCAGTGATTCCTGTGGAGCTGAAGCAACCCGGCGCTAACTCCCTAACCCTAGCTTGCAGTTCTGACTCTCGGGGATATGGAGACTCACTTAAGGTAACCTCCGCAAGATTGATACACCCCTGAAAAAGGTAGTGTCCTAACTTGGCTTCGCTATTGAACACATTTGCTGCCCCTTCCGATGCATGTACCCATTGCAAGGAACAACATTCCGCAAAGGCTTTATACCCAAAGTCTAAGCAACCCTGAGCCTCGACTCTGTTTAGTAGCTTGCAATCACGGAAGACATTATCGGAAATGCTTACCACTGTGGCAGGCAGTTTGACGATGCGTAGCTGCCGGCAGTTTTGCCAGGCCTCTGCCTCAATGAACCTGATACCTGACTCTACACTGACATGTCGCAGGCGTGGAACCCCTGCAAAGGCCCCTTCCGGGACAATTCCCTCTGGGTTCATGGGGACATGAACTGCTAGCGGAATGTGATGGATAGGGCAATCCTCAAGTTGTTCTTGAGATGGCAGGGTAACACTGCAGTTCCGAAAGACTATGGTGTATTCCGTGCCCTGCTGTAGCTTGTCCCAGATTGGGTCCTCTAGATAGATCTGTGTGGCAGTTTGTAAAAAGTCAATGAAGCACCCAAATACTTTGAGATTAGTAACAGAAACAAGATAGTCCATGACCTGGTCTTCTAGATCCTCAAAACGGTCAAACTTTGCAACACTGAGAGAGACCTGAAAAGTTTCTCCCGAAAGCGTAGTCAGCATCAGGGAGCATTCCATGACTGGCTCCTTTTCAAGGGGAGTGCTAATCATGGATGAATCATCAAGCTCCATGTGCAACAGGCTATTTGCAATAGTTGTTTGAGCCAAAAGTGTCTGGGTCTGCTTGTGGGCTGTTCCCAAGGCCATGGATCCAGAAGACAGATGCTAAGGCACCCACCTAGAGTCTACCATGGACTGGCATGATAATTGGAATATTCATGGTAGAGTTCCTCGTCAAAAGCATCCGAATCAGGTCCTTCCGCAGGGAGCAGCTCCACCCACTGGGGTTTTTCAAACTTGTCACACATAAAGAAGGCATTGTGTTCTGCTTGCACCCACTGTTCAATGTCACCCCAATCCAGGGGGGTAAAGCGTTGCAGCTGCTCACACCCACAGAATGCACGGTTGCCTATATCACTGAGCTCCGTCGGGATGACAACTTCTTGCAGTGCCACACAATTCAGAAAGACTTCTTTGCCAATTTGCGTAAGTCGTGGCGGGAGCCATATCCAGTTTAAGGCGACACAGTGGGCAAATGTGGAAGAGAGGAGGGCTGTGATCTCTGCGCTCATGAGGTTGACCTCCACAAGGCTTTTGCAATTCTCACAGGCCCGCGGCCCGATATTGTGGAAGTCACTCGGCAAGCAGAGCTGTTCAATGCCTGCGCCGCAGAATGCCCCTTCCGGCAGCGCTCGAGGTTTGTTGGTGTGGTCCATGTCAAAGGTGATGGTTGTAAGCGTGAGGCAACTCTCGAAGGCATATTTGCCTAGCTGTGCCCCTGGTGCCAGGACGCTGCTGTCCTCTGTTTCATGACTGGCCCCAACTCGACCTAGGGAGCAGCACTCTGCAAACACCCTTGGACCGTAGTGGACACACCCCGGAGCGGCAACCTCTCGCAACACATAGCACCCTTGAAAAGCCCCTTCCGCCAAACTTATGACTGAAGGTGGGAGCTTGACAATTTGTAGTTGCTGACACGTCTGCCAAGCCGCAACTCCTACATGTTGAATGCCAGTTGCCACTTCTACGTGCCGGAGCGATGGTGCAGCATGTCGGCAATTGCCCCCCGCGGGTTGGGCGGGACACGAACAGCTTTGGGGTAGCTCTCCTTGCCGTCATCCTGGAACTGCCAGACGGAGTGCCCATCTACCATACAGGGACGAACTACAATTTGGAGCTGCGGTCGTTGCAGGAGCACAGTGCGAAATGCCTCTGGCAGGGGTTGCTGTGTGTGAAGGTTGAGCAGCTCTAGTTCACAGCCGAAGACCTCTAAGTCAGAGACTGTCGGCAGAAAGCAGAGAATGTCATCTTCAAGCTCTGCCACATCCTCATAGTGGGAGAGGTCTGTCTGCATTGCATATACCGTACCTGCTATGGTAACCAACTCGAGGTTGATCTCATAACGGTCTTTGGGAGTCGGCATGGTCGCGTGGGCGGTAGCTCGAACTTGGTTGCTATGCTTGCTTGAGCCAAGTACAGAGACACTGAAGACATAACCTTTGCGAACCCTGTTATGACGATTAAGCTAAAAGCAGGAGGGTGGCTAAGGCCACCCACCTTCTGGAAGGGATCGAGCCACTCGGAGCCGGTTGCTGGTCGGGATGAGTCCCACTGCCAACTATCTTACTGCCACCAGCCATAGGGCCACCCATAGGGTGAGGGCGATGGGGAGGGCCTACTGTGCCAGGAAGACCACGCTGCCGACGAGGAACTTCCCGGTTCTGTCGGGGGACCGTTCGGCGAGCTTTATTACCCGGGTCAGGGGCTTCTTGACTATAGCCCATGTGGTCTCGAAGCGCCTGCTTGTGCTCCTTGAGTTGAAGCCTGAAATTGGGGTTCCCAGTGAGCCATGCACAGAGCTGATCCCATCCTTCTTTAGTATAGAGTTGTGTGCCATATTGGTTGTATGGGCGATCTGCCATTTTCGGAGTGAGGGGATATCCCTTATGGTAGTAGTCGAGGAGGATTTTGCATAGCACCAGCCGTGTGACGCTTCCACACACTATTGTGACTAGCCATGCAGACACATCCAGAACCAGTCTTTCTGGCTGACGACGGTACGTATGTGGATGTCACCAGCTTTGTACGTCTGGAGCTCCACCATAAGGACATTCGGTATGGAGTGCTTGACCTCATTGTTAATTTCGTCTATAGAGGGCAGAGGGCGCAGTGCTATTTGCTGCATTTTTTTCCAGTAGATGCAGTTAAAGAAAATGTACACACCCCCTTCCCAGAATGGACAGAGGGGCTTGAATTTCCGCCAGCTCTGTTAAAGCTACGGGCAACTGTTGAAGGGGCCATCATCCCACTCTATCATCAGGGCTGTATTGCAATCAACACCAGGGGAGCCACAACTTATGGCACAAAGCGCACTCGACTCCGCAGGATGATCTTGCACATACAGCACCATGAAAGCCACCTCCTCACAGTATTGGCTCAAGCAGTGAACGCTAGGACCCTTGCAGAGAACGCGGATCCTCTTGACATTTTCTTGCAGACGCGCCCCCTGTCAGGCTCCCTCCCGAGGAGAGTGGGCTTTTGGTCTCATGACGATAGGCAACGACAGCAAGCCCTTCGAGTAGACACACAGCCTACTGAGCAATTGGCCCCACAGCGGCACACAGAACGTACACACCACCAGATTGAATCAGCCCTACATGCAAGAGTGCAAGGTCTACATGCTTTGGTACAGGAAATTGAACAAACTGTAGACTATATGCCTCAAGATGTACAGGGTGCTCTCCTCACTCCCCTGGCTGACCTGCATTCCCAACTTTGTGGCCTGGTGTACGTAGCCTGGTTGCTCTCCCTCCTGCATCCACACGCGGATGATCATGACCAGTAGTTACAAGGTCGTAGAGACACGCCTCTGATGAAACATGATGTCCCCCCCTCTTTCTTTTGGTTCTCTCGTTGTTAGGGTCTTTAGGTACAGTTTGGCAACTGCCCCTACGAAAAGTTAGATGCAATTGATCCTCGGTAGATGCGCTTTGCTGTAATATTTGGCTCGAAGCAGGTCGTAGCGACCAGCACACATGAGTGAGGTCAGCCTTAGCTGACATCACCATCGCTGCCGTTCGTTTGCTTGTTGCGCTCAGGGCAACTGCCAGCCTTAGTTGGCGGGGGCTGCATTCGTATCTTCGAGCAGAGCAACAGTCATGTCACACGACCCGTGGATGGAGGACAGTAATTCATTGGATCTAACGGAAGGGTTGGAGGATAGAGTCCACGTGCCTTTTGTATACACACGTGATCATGCGGAGTGGCTGACAGCAGATGGCCAGGCCAATTTTGCCAGGGGTACGGAGGCTAGGGTGGACCAGGCTCAGGAGGAAACATATGCAGCAATGGCCATGAAAGACACGCTTAGCAGTCCCTTTGGCCTTGATTCTGCCTGCCCTACTCTAGGCTTGTCCGATGTTCGAGCTCAGCCGCCCAAAAGGGACGAAGGGTATCCCACTCGTGAAACAGAGGGTGATTTGCCCGATACTGCTGCCATCATTCGAACATTAATATCACACCGTGATTTGATCATGAATAATCAAATGATCTACTTAATAGTAGACAATCGCATGCCAGCAGATGTCCCGCATTGGCCGGCTTTTGCAGCATGGTGGGCTTCACGTAGGTGCTTGGTAGGTCCCCAGGAAGAAACAACTGACATTCTCTGGGTGTGCTTGCGCTCCTACTTTGGCTTTACCAAAGGCATGAAATATGGCAGGGCGCATTCGGTTGCGTGGCAGAGCACTAGCTTGAAAGAGGTGTTCACCTGGCAACGACGCGACTGTACATGGCCCAGTAAGCATTGGAAGCACTGACAATATTCCCTGTTCAAAGGTGGCTCGAGCCCAGCTAGTGACCCACGGCGTTCGCTCTCTTCCCGCAGGGGTGAGGGCTCTAGGATGGGATTGCCGTGGCCACTTGATCGTGCTGTCTGGACCACTTTCATTCGGGGCGGTAACAGGGCTAGGCCAAAAGTGCTTACACATATAAAGCCCATATAGGGACCAGACCATGCAGAGGTCAAGGGCGGTTTGCATTGCGACACCAACAAAGGGGGTAAACATGGTGCCACTGATGACTGTGTCGCTAGGATTGACTGGTGGTCTGGCTCTGGATACCAAGGCCAGACGGCCCGCCTGGAGGCTCTTCGCCAGGGTCGAAGCAGTAGTATCATGTTCTAGCGGACTATGCTTGCTGCGATTGCCGATTGAAACGACCAGTCCTGCATTGTATTCCAAGTGTGTGAAGAGGAGCATACCAATTCCTGCACAGGAGCTAGACTCTGAGCGTGCACGCCCCAGCAGATCAACCCACTGGTGCTGTTGATGCGCCAGCTGCAGCAGGTCTTGCACTTCGAAAAGCGTGACTGGCACACAGTCATTGTCAATGAGTGCAAAATGCTGTGCAGGATACAAGAAACGCGCTGCCTCTAAGACAAAAACTCCTGCCCAGTAGTATGGAACCTTATGGAGTCCAGTAGTAGCATCCGCACAAGTTGTATTGCTTGCTCTGAGCCAAAGGTCTGCAGAGGCATGAAGACGTTTGATAGGGAGCCACTGTAAAAAGGGGAAAGCGGTACATTGGGTCTTTCTACCTATTCACTGGACAGGGCACTTCTTTGGGTGTGCAAATGCACGTGGCGGTGGTAAATGCTCGTGCGCGCCGTCCTCCGTGACCCGATATTGAATATGCCCATGTGTGACATACTGGTGTGCAGGGAGATGACTGCTAGTTGCCTGTCGGGGAGGCCAGCCGGCGGTCGATTCCGCGGTCGGCGGCATATTCGTATCCCCTGGACCAACAGAGGGGGAGTCTGCACAAGCCATGGTGGTTCCCCCTGCGACAGCGTCCGGGAGTCGTGCAGCATTCGAGAGTACAGCCAGCAGCTTTTCATGGGTAGGATCAGCTGGTGCATCTTGCCTGGGAGGATGCACCGGCTTTTTTGGATGAGCACGACCAGTCGTTTTCCGTTTAGGCGAGGCCTCTTCCTTCTGAGCGGGGCTTCTGTATCCCATTGTCTGAAGACCTGCTTTTACTGGGGTTGCAGGAGTCGGGGCTGGCTCAGGCCCTGTTTGCTGAAACAACGGGCGCTGTTCCGCAAGTGAAAGGAGGAGAGCATCAAAAAATTCTGCTAGTGGTAGCCGTATGCGCAAGACCACCTCGATTTGTGGGCGCCCCTCTGGGCCCTGAGTGAGGGAACACTGATGTGGGGCAACAATGAAAGGCAGGGCCATGAGCAAAAGGTTGCTACTGATTGTCCTATTCAATTTGGGCAAGGGCGTGGAGTCACTACTCAGCTTCGAGCCTGAACAGCAGCAGGCTCTGTGTCTCATGCAGCGCGTCGCAGGAGTGACACAACTACCACGATAGAAACAACAGTATATAACAAATAGTAATGACGCGCGTGATACAGGTCGGCGGACTCGTTACTGGCCAGCCACAGAGGATGATTGCTAGGCCCAAGCGATGCATAGGGAGATCACTCATGTGGCTGCGTTCTGCGTCTCACGCAGGGCGGTGAGTATCGTGTCCATTTCGCTAGCTAGTGTCCAGCACGCATTGGCCCCTGGTTGAACATTGCAGTTCTGATGGCGTGCACGCACATCTTGGAGGGTGCGTTGAATATCGCACGCTAAAGTACGCACCGTGCCCGCACGAGCGATAAGTTCTCGAATAAGCCGTGTATGCGGCGCATCGTGACCATCAATCAAGTCCTGGTCAGTAAGGGCTTGCAAAGCATATACCCCTAGCTGTGCCGGGGGGCGCACTACAGCAGCCTGGGGGTTTATCTCTCCACGGTCTCTGTATGATTGCTCTTGTAAGGGGGTGGGGCAACTTTGCGGCAACATCCAGGGCGGGATTGGTGGTGTCGGACGTGCTGAGGCGACTGGGACAGCCGGTAGCGTGTACATTTGCGAGAAAGGGAAGGAAGCTAAGGCTTCCCCCGGTTCAGGAGGTCTGGCCTGTCCACGCCCTACAGCCCATCCAAGGGGAGGGAGACAATCAGTTTGCTGAAGGATACGATAAACTGTTGCCCTTTGTGGGGCACCCCTCCCATGCAGGAGGACGCCATCATGTGTGATGTGCGGCGAGTCCTCAAAGGGAAAGAGGAGACCTGCCCACTAGTGAGCACCAGGTAAGATCGACATATCTCTGCTGGCACGGAAACTAATTGCATCTCCGATATGCGAGGGCATGTTCCGTCATCCAAAGGAGCTCTTGGGAAGCCAGCAACAGCCAGACGCAGCGGGAGCTGTCTCTGGGCTACGTTTACGTTGAGTTGGACAAAATGTACCTCACCATCAGGGTGTTTGTAGATCATGCGAGCAAAGGGAGAGAGGTCCAGGCCCCCAGGTCCAATCTCCATTGGGTCAGTACTCTTGGCTGCCTCTGTGCTTCGCTCAGTGAGGATCTGGACTAAGGTCCAGACCCTCTCTTCTGAGATAGCTGTTGTTCTATGGAACAAGGTTGTAGGAGCAAATCGCCCGTGGTAGCTGCCCTGTCTATCCCCGCTGTTTGAGCCCAGATAGCGGAATCATAAGTGAGACTGTTCTGAGGCACTGTACTACCCACAAACTGACAACGGAAGTAAGCAACAAATGAACAAAAAATGCCAAAAGAGTATACAGACAAGGAGGAAGCCAAGAACCGTAACGGGGGAGGCAGCGACAACGGACTGGATCAAACAAAATGGATTCCTTGCATGTGCGCACCGAGGTTACGAATCATCGTATACGCCGTCGCTTGGTAGTGTATGCTCTAATTCTTTTTGTGAGTCGTTGCTCCAGGGCTTCCTGCTGCTCAGGGTGCGCACCAGTGAAAGTTCGTTTTTTGTGTGTGCGCACTACTGCAGGAAGAGGCCGTTGGGAGGAGGCACGAGAGTGTGAGCCAGTAACCAAGGCTGTGGTGTTGCATTCAGACAACAGCTGTGCAAATTTGGGCTGCAAAGAATCACAACGCATCAATGGCGGCTCGTCCGGGTCAAAGCCAAAAGTCTGACATAGATGAGTATGCAGGGCAGTGAGCAGGGCATTCTCCGGTCGCGGAGCAACCCAGAAGCCATCATGCAACCAGATAGCGGAAGCAAATCCTACCCGAGGTTGTAAGAAGGAATAGGCAGCCCACGCGACCTGCTGCTCTAAGATCTCGAAATAATGAAAGGGAGCCCCTCGTCCTGTTCGTACTGAACCAGTTGGGCACCATGGGGGAGGATGGTGCATGGCATACCGACTAGCAGCGAACACTTCTCGAGCAAAACTCACCAACTGACCTGATGGTTCCACTTGGATGCGCTTCTTGAGGTACTCTATAGCTTCTTGCGGAGTGGCACTGTTGAGGATAACAAGTGGCCAGGTCTTTACTAGAGAGCCAATTTCATCCTCAGCTATGTATGCCCGAAGAGCTTCTCTGAGATAATTTCTCATTTGCACAACTGGCTGCAACGTGAGGTGAACCTCCGCGAGCTTGCATTGTCGCCTCATAAGTTCATAGTGCGCTCCACTAATATCTATTTCCCAATGCGAATTGCCAAAGAGGAGCAGACGAACCTGTCGCGGCAACCGCTGCGCTGCATTGCCAACTGAGTAAAACCGGCCTCCCAAAGCATCAACCGTGGGCTTGTATCCGACACTGAGGCAATGTGAGAACGATACTGCCAGCACGATATAGTCCATTGAAACCCATTTATAGTGTGGGTGCCTTCGGAGTAGCACGTGCAGCTGATGGGGAGTGGGAGAGGGGCGCTCCGTGAATACAAAGGCTGGGGTTTGCAGCGCATCTCCCTGCTGAATGATAAAGCCAAGCGTTTGTGCTAGGTGAAAAGGCGGAAGAGCAACATGATGCAAAGGGACAAGTGGGTTGCCCTCCGCCTCCTTGGCTGCAGCACTGGCCTGACCAGCAAAGTAGTCAGCTAGACGATTGCATTCCCGTGGCAGGTAAACAAGGCGGAATAGACAAGGCGCCTGGGCAAGCAGGTGTTGGCATTGTTCTAAAATAGCAACTACTGCAGGTTTCTTAATTCTCCCTTTGTACTGAAGATAATTGATGATAGGCAAAATGTCTCCTTGAATCACAACGCTGTCAATAGGAATTCCCTTAGCCATACAGGAGACATAGTACTCAAATGCAAGATTTATTGCAGCACGACAGGCATGTGCTTCTGCTATGACATTGTCAGGACAGGAAAGCAAGGGGGTGGAAAGCCACTGGACAAGAGAAGTAGAGGACGGCGTGACGTGTAGCAAGCTGACTCCTGCCCCTCCAGTTTGTGTGTTCTTGTGCGCAGAACCATCGAATTGTACTAAACATCCTTGCCATTCTTGCGGCTCCCCTAGCAGGAGAATTGTATTGGGCATATCATCCATGGCTTGCAAGCGTAAATGCGTGGCTCCACAATGGCACAAAAAGGGTACCAGACAGGCAGTGGCAGTAGGGAAAGGGAGTTTTCGGTATTGCGAGAGGAGTAGCCCTAGACGGTGGTCTTGCTTAACAAAGGTGGCAATGATATCTCCTTTAGCAAAGGACTGAATCGTCGCTAGTCCCTTGGAGGGGAGCAATGCAGCTTCTAGCACAACCGCAGGGAAGCGCTGCAGCCTGATTTTGGTAGAGTCAGTACACGCGCTGCGGCTGGATTGCGGTGGTGCACGGAAGGTTCTGAGCAGCGTGCTAGGCATTGAGGAATAGATACGTTGCCAGAGATCAAGCACGTGGTGCGAGACCTTACGATTGTGTACACACAGGATGTTAGGTCGGAGTCCGCCACATTCAGTAACTAGTCGTCGAAGGTGGAATAGCATGTAGCAAAGTGCTACTCCTGTGCTGCGGGACGGTGCTTTGCGCCAGGTGATTTCTGGCGCCGGAGCAACCCACAAAGCAAGCCAGGTGAGATGCACAACAGGGCAAAAGGATAACCAATGATCGATAGAGTTGCAACCGCCCTGACAGAGTACACAGGGAACATAAGAGCCAATCGCTCGACAGCCTACAGAGGACTGTAGGCGAGAAAAGGCAGGGGGCAGTTGCTTGGGCTCTGGCACGATGATCTGATGGAAATGCAAGAAATTCTTGTTTTCATCACATCAGTAAGATTTTTTAAGGTAAGATCGATCGGAGTAGCAGGTAGGAAGCAAGTCGGGCAGAGCGCTCCGTACCCCGGCCCATAAGGGAAACATCGTGTGCTGTTGCCACACCAAACACAGGGTTGACTACGACTGAGCTTGCCCCTGAGGGGCAACCAGAAGTCGGCATCTTCTCCTAGAGCCCATCGTAAGACAGCATAGCGTGGCACTGCCCCAACCTGAGTGGTGGGAAGATCCGCTAGCCAGTTTGAGAATAGAGGGCCCCATGGCCCAACCATTCTTGTATATTCTCGCAACCAAATGTTTGTGCGAGGCTGCAAGCAATTTGTTAACAGCCAGTTGTTTGAAAAGCTGTTTAAATTTACTTGCTCTTTGCACCGGTGTGGTGTTTTCTCTTACTAGGGCCAGGAGCCGCTGCACATCTTCGGCTGGAAGCTGCTGTTGCCAATATTTCCAGCATTGTTGGATTTGTATGGCGTAGGAGCCTGCTTGTTCCTCTGCAAAGGACCTATGCCCTTGTCGTAGGTAGCATCCAAAGAGGGAAATTGCTTGCATGATGGTTGGGTCAAGCAATGGACCTAAACGCAGCCACCTGCAAAGACCAACCATGTGGTGTTGTGGGAACCAATGTCGCTGCAGCAAAAAATCCGCCATAGCATGGTACAGTGGCTTGAGCAGTTTGGGCGAGAAGAAACGCTGCGTTTGCGAGTAGTAGAAAAGACTCAGTGAGAATGTGTTGAAATAGATGATCTTCATGTGGATGCTGAGGTTTGCCCGTTTGGCAGCAGCCAGCCTCATACGAAATTTAGCCAGCTGTTTTGACAGCAAAGTGACGAGAGATGTTTGCAATTGCACTTTGACCATGGTCTCATGCATCATTTGGCATGTCCACCCGGTGTGGATCGTTAGACCAAGATTGACAGTTGTAGGCACAATACACTGACCTCCTAAGCCAGCTTGGTCCAGGCAATATAGTTGCTCTGCAGAATAACTGACATTCGTGAGCGGTTGCGTTTTGGATCGGCATTGGCGTGGACTAGCTGCGAGACGGCAAAGCATGGGGTGTCCGTCAGTTACTAGTCTAGGAATGACATCTGAGGACATGTGCATGCAGTGGTCACCGTGTCTAAGGACAAAGCGACGTGCATAACTAGGGACGTGTTGTAGCGCTGCACTACAAGTGGCCTGCCCTAATTCATGGATGGGAGTTACGTAGCTCCAGACATCTTCAACTTTGTACAGCGTGTTTTCATCAAGTGCCCTACTGGAGAATCCTACTTGCCAGCAGTGATGCGTGTCCATGACAATTCCTGCAGTTTTCCATTTCTTAATATTTTGAAAGACCTCTTGAATCCACCTTGAGTCCGTCTGCCGACCAACTATCGTAGTGTCATCAACATAACCTGCCACAACAATAACTCGTGGAATTTGATTGAGCGCAACAAATATTGGGTCCATGGCAAGACAGAAGAAGTAAACAGATGTGGATCGTCCCATATCAACACCAGAGTGCACATTTCTTGCTGGTAGTAGCCGCCCTTGTACTTTATGTCTAATTCTTCTGCCAAACAGGAGATAACGCGCAAGTTGGAGGACCCAAGGGGAGCACTGGCGTATACGTAGTATCTGAAGGATCCAATGCGCGTTAATACGCTCAAAGGCTTTGGATAGATCAGCAAAGAGGGCAGAAGCAGGCCCAGAGCCTTCCAGGGCTCCCTGTACTTCCAGCACTGCTCTCTGCGGCTTTCGAAAGGAGTTAAGCAGTGTTTGGGCAGGGTGAAAGCTGTGCCTGGTGATTCGGAAAAGAATTGCGGCAGTGGTGCCATCCTGTAATCTGTCAAGCGTGTCCGGCATGCCTAGAGGACGGAAGAAATCTGCCGTGGGACCTTGTTTGGCTTTTGGAATCCATACTCCTACTTGGGTGGGTGGCGCTAATACACCAGCCAATATGTGATGAAAGTCATCCTGAAGGATTGCAGCAGTCTGTTGTGGGAACATCCGCCAAAGGGCGTAAGGTAACCCATCAGGACCAGGAGCTGAATCTTTGGTAAGAAGGAGATGTTCGATATAATCTTGCTCGGTGGGTTCAGGAATCTCAGGCCACGGCGAGACACACCGTCGGTAAGCCGAAAGCGTGTCATGCCAATCTCGATCATACTTAATAGGGTGTGTGAACCAAAAGTCACGGGTTGCAAGCATCGCTTCATCGTACTCAAGGGCAGTACGACATTCTTGCCCATTATGTTGCAACAATGGCCCATGATAAAACGTGCCTCGAGGGCACACTGTTTTAAGCCTGTCCCAGAAGACTTTTTGCCTTCTAATTCGCTGGACTGGGTCTGTATTGTCAGTGCCAAAGGGCATTTGTAAGTTCGTAGCGGTTGCGACTTCAGCTGCTTGTAGAGCAGCAGCTACAATGGTGGCTGGAATCAAAAGGCATCCCTGCTGAGCTTGCCATGGATGTAATAGATCAGTATCTGCACTTTGTTCATACAACAATCGTACTTCGTCCTGTCTTATGTGTAAGTATGCTTGTTCTTTGCCCAATAGCTTGTATAAGCGTTTGAGTGGAGACAATCTTTTAAAGTGACAAGAGTGAGTTCTCCACCAGCTCCAAACTACTGCACGACAATGCTGCGAGAGAACAACATTGGCAAGTCTAGTTTCTTGTGCGAGCGAAATTTTTCGTTTAAGAGCCAGTAGAGATGCTTGCCTTGCAGCTGCCTGTAGACTTTCCGATGCAACTGTTGGGTCAAGAAAAACTTGAGTCGGTATTGTATGATGTTTCTCAGACTGTGGATGTGGTCGAAGGCGCGGCTTCATCTTTAGCCTGAGCATCAAGGCTTTGTGGTGACAGGTACCAATGCGATACCTGCCATATATGCGAGCGAAAAGTTGTGTAGTATCCAGGAAGAGGCTAGGCACTAAGAATCGATCTAGTGCAGATTCTTGGTCTTGGTATTTATAGGTAGGAAGTGCAGGATCAACATCTGTGAGCCCAGCCTGTACCAGGAAGTCATCCCACGTATGAAAGTGATTCTGGTCACAGCGATTAAAGTCACCTCCAACAAAGACCGGATAATCAGTCAGAGCAAGAACGGTTTGCAGAGTGGCTGAGACGAAGGGCTTAGGGCTGTTCGGAGGGATGTAGACCGAAACAAGCCATATAGTACAAGCTTGGTATTCGACACGAGCTGCAACAGCATAGTGCTGCACCAAGACGCGTTCTTCCAAAACTTTCCAACCTGGAGGAAACAGGATTGCAACTCCAGCTTGCTCTCCCGGATTTTTGCTTGGCCAGAGTGGTTACAACTTTAATGTCTGGCCAGGTGTGGGATAAGTATTGGAGATTCGCCTGATTCCACTTTGTTTCCTGTAGCAGTACTGGTGCCTGTTTCAGCGTAGTTTTGACTATCCAAGTCTTGTGCACGTTGGTGGGAAGTCCTGGAGACCAGCTATTGAGATTCCAAGTGTAAATACCTTTTATAGAGACCGGCAGGTTGCTAGGCCTTTGCATACGAAATTGTAGCACGTTATGGCAGAGCTGCCAGAATTTCAATGGAATTTGGCGTAAGGATTGAACTTCGTTAGGGAGAACAAGAGGGATATTGCCTGCAAGTGTAGACGGGTCTGCAACGACACACTCTGTGAACTTGCCGATGTTGACTCGTAGAGAATGGAGGGCATCTGATAGATTGACATTGCCATCAAAACCACACAGCATGAGGAAATCCTCAATCTTGATTTGTCGGTACGGTAGGGAGGGATGGATAAAATGTATGAGGAAATGGAGGGAAGAGACGTGCGTAATAGAAGCATTTGTTTGTTTTGTAGTATGCCAGTATGCTGCTTTGAGGCCTGTAGATAGGGTACGCTGCACTAAACGGAGAGATTTAATGGGTAGGCAACATAAATGCATCATTCAGCGTGTAAAAGAGCCTTAGCTCTATGGAAGAGCTTGGCTGAAATCTCTCCTTGCGCGCACGCGTACCAAACCGAAGTCAGCGTCATGAGACGACAATCATCGATGCAAGCCTCAGTAGGAATATGGGTAGCAGCTTGTTCTGTTGCAATGGTTGTAGGAAGCACTGGGTGCGGAGTCTGTGTGGTAGGAGTAATGGAAAGTAGCCGTTCGCAACTGCTGGCTTCAGATGCTTCGACTTGATGGATAATCAGTAGACAGAAATTAGGCGATTTATCTGTTTGCCAGATGTTTTCTTGGAGTCGTGGGTAGGCTGCTCGAGCACTTTCAGGACAGATGCTAAGGCACCAATCCTGGAGGAGTCCCCCAATAAGAATGACAGGGAAGCTCCCTGTCATGAGATGACAAACATTTGCAAAAGGCTCTTTGCATACTTGCTTCTCTGCTGCTAGCAGCAGGTGGGAAAGCCTCCATAATGCACATCCTGGCTCAACTAAACTATGTGCCCACGGCTTTTCAGTAATAGTGCATATGCGTTCTTGTTGGATAGCAAAAGCACATATATGTTCTGTTCCAGCTCCCTGGGGGTTGGTTTGAAAACCAAACATGGATCGATACCAGGAGGACGGCTGAGAGGGCTGACAAATGCGCACAGGCTCTCCACCATACTTGAAGAGCAGAATCTCCAACGTGTCATGGAGACGTAATAAATATAAGTGTGTGGCTCGACTAGGACCAAGATACCTCATGTGATTTGGCTGATGGGAGAGCCAACAAATGATGAATCCTGTGTCAGCTGTTTTGATCGTAGTAAGGATTTGTCGCAAAAATAGAGTGATTCTGTGATAGGTACAGTGATACAGTAGTTCTTGCCGATAGATGTCAAGAGCATCACTGTTGACAGAAAGAGTACACAATGCTTGCACAATCTCTTCACTGAAGAAGATCCATTGCGGTACTGCTGTTTGTTCAACATAGTTGAGGAGGTTAAGGTCTGTAAGAAACTTGATCAAAGGCTCTTTGCCAAAAATATCGAAACGTTGCTCTCGCCTATCCTTGTTGCTGTTGTCAATGGCCTCTTTAGTAAGATAAGGCGGCAGAATCTGTGTTACAATAGGTTGAGCAATTGGAGGCTTTGCGACAGACGACATCACCAAACTTCGAAAGTTGATGTGACGGTAAGGCTCCGGAACGATGGTGGTTTGAGTACTTCTGCCTGACATTTTGAGATTATTTTCGATAGCTTGCCTAAAGGAGATATACCCTTGTCTGACGTCATCAGGCGAGGCTACTCCAAAGAAGCATTCTGCTTCTCCTTGGATCCATGCTCGAATGTGATCCGGCGTGCCAATGGCAAGGCTAATAAGCTTGGGATGAAAGGAGTTACCAACAAAGGAGCGTATTGTCTGTGAGTGCAGAACATGCTTAAGACGAGAAATGGTGGCAAAGTTGCGGCTGAGACCTGAAACCTGCAAAACCTCACTGTCGCTTAAGAAGCGGAAAGGAACTCGTATACTGCCGTTGTGAAACAACGGAAGGACATCTCGAAGCACCGCATCTTTCTCTGGGTTAGAGGAAGTTTTGTTGTAGAAGCAGTTCAAAAAGCGCCTCCACGCCGGATAATAGATTGCAGGTATGAAATCGCTCCATTGAAAGGCTGGAACAGAACTGTCGGTGAACATGTTTGCTATCATTGCAAATCGTTCATGTGTGTGCCAATATGAAGTTCTCCACAGTAAAGCTGCAGGATGGTAGCTAGTCCAGCTATAGCGAAGAGCAGTGCCACTGAGAACTTCAAGGGGTCGCATGAAAGGTTTGATAAAAACGTCACGAAATTTCCCTTTATCCTGGATGGATAATGGCCTCCAATCAGTAGGCCATTGTAGGTCTTCCTGGCATAGGGCTTGGGAGTCAATGGTATCATGAAAGATGTTGTTTTGGAAGAAGAGACGAAGTCTTTTTGCTGGCGATATTTTGGAAGTACACCAAGTCATTTTGTCTCGTGTGATGTGCGAAAGGCCAAGGCACGCTCTGATAAAGGCAAAGTGGTCATAGTGCATTGACCCTGCATTTTCAATAAGGAAGCGAATGTGCGTTTTAGGAAGGACTGTTCCAAGCAAATATAGTGCGAGGTGCATCGTAAAGAAAAAGACACTGTCTGGACCACATATGCCTAAGCGTCCATGTTCCTGACCAGCATAAGTGAGGTCAGTACAGGGACTGCCTCCAATGACAAAAACATGACAGTAGTCACTTAAAGTGACAAACTCTCTTAAAATTCTTGCTCCATCATCAAAGAGAAGATCAACATCATTTGCATAGAAGAAGATGCCTCCTTTGAGGCTGTGTATCCATTGCACGTTAACAGAGATTCCATGTTTTTCTGCAACCAAATATCTGAGTACTTCATCTCTTTCACACAGCACACAGACTTTGGGGCGATAACCAAATTTCTCAATAAGGATGTCTAAAGACGATCCGCATCCATCAAACATGCTTAGGACAGCATACGGCGGTTTAGACTCGCAGCTTTGCATGGGCTGATCAAGTGGTGAGGCAGGTGATACCATGTGATCTGTCTGCGATGACTGTGACAGAGATTTTTCAATGGCTTCTAGTTGTTCAACAGGAATAGTTGCATCACTGGGAGGCGGTGGGCAAAGTTTCTCTGGAATGTAGGCAGCTTGGAGCTCATTCGCATTTAGAGGAACAGGGCCAACAACGTCTTTTCGATTTCCGACATCAATGGCCCTTTTTGTAGCAAGCTTTCTCTTTGGTGTATTTGTTTCTCTCTGCCCAAACTTGTTTTTAGCCCGTTTTGAGTCTTTGCCACGCATAATATTAGAAGTTCGCTTCGGAGTTCGCGTGTGAAGCCATGTGCTCGAAATTGTCGCATGTCGGTAAAGGATACCACAAATTCGATCACCTGCTTTGAGATGTGAGATACTCAACTGACTCAGCCCTGTGGCATTGTCGTATTTCAGGATTGTAGAGTTGGCGTTTTCATGTTCTAGCACATAGAAGTGCTCACACGGTTGATGCTCCCCATTCAGTGGGTCCGGACCCTGATGAATAACTAAGGCAATACATTGCCAAATCTGCCCGCCTGATTGGAAGGTATCTTTTTTAAGAAACTTGTCGTAGTCCGTTGCTAGTGGCTGGTTCGCTCGTTGAAAGTGTAGCCACACCAGTCGACAGGGTGAGCAAGAGATAGTGGCCCAGTTAAAGTTACTGGCACATTCTTGACATTCTGGACCAACATTTATTCCATCATCACGCCCAATTGGCAAGAGACGCTCCGACCATGGAAATGCCGCTTCAAAGAAGGCAACATGCGATAATAGTCCGGACGGTGAGTCAGTAACTATGAAAGTAGCGACATCATGCTCAACAATTCTGAGACAACTCAGACAGGTAAAAGAGACCCTAGACCCTAATAGGTCATGAAAAGGAGGCGGAATTATGGCGACAATAGACTCATATGTTCTGAGCAAGTCCATATGAGTGTCTTTGGGGAGAGTGGACATGGCCAAAGCAAGATGATAATGATCAAAGTCATCATTCGGTAGGTGAGACGCACAAGTCCAGCCTTTGGCTATTGCAACCATAGCTCTATGGCCAATGTGATTTTCAAAGTTTACTTGTTTGTTCCAATTTGCTTTAGAGACAATGCGTAGTGCTGCTGTGTAATAACAAGCTGTGGCATTGAGATTCTCGTATAGAGATACAGCGCGTTGAATGTCTTCATCCTGAAAGTCCATGTTTTGTAAGGAGACATCTCGACTGATCATCTGTTGTATCTGGTGGATATATGATTGTCGCCTCTTATTTTGAAGGATCTCATTGACTGAGTTTTGGCTAGCTGAGCAATTGGAAACATGTTGGGCGTTGATTCCCCCTTTTACGAGACGATGGCTAAGGCCATCACCTCGTTTCAGGGCAGATTTAGGGGTAGGCTTCTTAGTCAACTGTCGACGTGGATCACCAGCACTTTCCTTAGGGGTAGGCTTCCTGTCAGCGGTACCTTCAACGGAATGTTTGGACTTGGTCGAAGGCGCCCGATGGCCTACCTTTCCTTTTGGATCATCTTCGAATTGTTGTTGTAGGTCAAGGTAAACCTGCTCACAAAACGAATCAGTGGAAAGCTGAGAGGCTTCATTTCCTGAGGGGCACTCATTGAAGGGAACAACAACCTTCTCTTCGGAATGTTCTTTAACTTGACTCGTTTCTGTGTTGCAGGTTTGGGACCGCTGTAGGCCATTTGGACAAACAGTACAAACTTGCTTCATACTTCCATTGGCAAAGTTCAAAGCAGAGCTTTCATCTACTTGCATTGCTTCTTTCTTAGCATTTAGATCATCAGGATCACTTTGGGTATTGGAGATGTAAGCTTTACTTACAAAAGGCTGTTCAGGTGTCCCAGCAAATTCAGGCAAAGAAGATGCTGGACTAACCTGACTCTCTTGATTCGTGTCTCGATGTTCATCACTATCTTTTACCTGAAGGTATGCAGCAATTTCACTGCAAAGTAGGTTCTTTCTAGTCAGTGAGCAATCAGATAAGTCAAGGTTTTGTTTCAAAGTCATCTCTTCTTCATGGGATGTGGAACCTGTTGCATCGATTTCTGTTGGTAGAGGACTGACTGCATCTTGGTTATGATCCGACGAAGAAGGGATTGAACGAGTAGGTGATTGTTTGTTGTCACGACACACTCCAGTAAAGGAGGCATCTCTTTGGGCGTTAATAATACGTTGCGGGTTGATGCCTGTGGGATAGGACTTCTGATTGGTTGCAAAGGCTTCCGCGGCATGATTCTTATGCGAATTGTGACTATTTTACCAAATCGAAAGAGTGCGACCAAGAGGTGGTTTCCTAAAGACATCATGAACTTCTATTTGACCAGGTAGGAAGAGAATGAGGTTAGCACGGTCATAGACACTGAGCTCTAGCGCATTGCTGAAACATCGAGAGACCTTACCTCTTTCAAAGCGTGGTTGTAGTATTTGGAGCTTTTGACCATGTTCGATTTGGCAATGAACAATGCATTCATGCTCAGGTAGTGTTGTAATGACATCTCCATTGCGCTGTTGAAGGGGTGACTTCGTGGTTGCGCAGTCAAGGAAAATGGTATGATGATCTAGGAGATGCTTTTGCTTCATTAGAATGTCAAGAAGGTGAGTTACTTCTTTCATAGAGAGTTCAGCTTCAACAAAACAAATAGGAACTATTTCGTCAAGTAGATCAACAGCAACGTCTCTCTTGCCGATTTCAAAGCTAAAAGCTTGTAGCTGTCCAAATCTTCTGCGCGACATACTATTACCTGGTAGGGGAAAAAATCCACTAAGCCGGGCACCTTGACATAGTCCTTTGTTATGCGCCCCAACATGATGGTCAGTTTTAGTCTCTTTGACGTAAATGTTGGAGGTTCGTTCAGTAGTATGGACGTCAGGCTGTTTGTAGTGGACGATTCTTTTATAGGCTTTGTGGTCAACAAAGGTACCAGGTATTCGCGGAAATGAGGCAGGTGAGGCATAAAAGGCGACAACTTTCTGTTGACCTTTATCTTGAACATGTACTATGGCAGGCCGGATCTGTATAGCACCCAAAACTTTTTGCAACTCTTCACTAAAATCGACATCGACGATCCCATCCTTCATCATGAGCGATCCATCATCTTCAATTTGAAAGGCTTCATGAGTGTCACTTCCAGTAGTGCTAATATCAACCGTCCAACTGTTTTCGCTGACTCCAGCAGTGAAAGAGCATTGTAAACTGCCTTCTTCTTTGCCAAAGGGAATCTTAATCTGCTCTTGGAAGGTACGAAGCCTGAAGTTTTCAAGTTCAGCTCCTTCAGCATAGATGACCAAAAGCAATCTTTTTTGGATGTAGTATGGAATGTTCATGTCAATTAAAATGCTCTGAAGTTGCCATCTTTCTTCTTGCGTGCAAGATCTAACATCAAGAAAAGTGGCAGTCCTAAAGCGGTAGAAGGTAGGAGCATCACCAAAGCGCATGTTCCAGAAAAGGGGAATTACCCTTTGGAGGTCTTGTTGAGTAGAGCATGCAATTTCTTGACTTAGACAAGCATAAATTGACGCAAGTGTGTCAGTAACAGTGCGAACTTCAGATTCAGCAACGCCGAAGCTGACACAGCATCGATCTGTTGCTCCAAGCTCTGTATGAAGAGGGGGGTCATGCGTATAGACTCGAAATCGAAAGATTCCTGGCACGGCTGTAATAGCAGCTTGAACCTGTGGTGTGAGGGACTTGCTGGAACAAAGCCATGTCTCAGCATATTCCAGATTTGGCGAATAGACTTCAAAGCTATTTACATTACGGGTAGCACTAAGAGCAATGAAATAAGTAGCTTTGGTAAAAGTGCGCAATCGACTGTTTTGCGCAAATTCGAAACTTTTGTATTTACTGATTCGCTGTATATGAGCTCGATGCCTTCGTAGCGAAGTGCAGACCCCAATAGTTAAGTCGATACAAGTCGCACTGAAAGAGCACTCATGAAACAGGAGTAGATGTCGTAGTTGGCTACCTGAGTGATAGAGCTGCAAAATATTATCTTGCAATCGACTCTGTATTCCATAGATAATAATATCTATAGGTTGATTCCCAGTAACGACAGCACAGATGTTGCGATATTCATCTTCTCCAACAACAAAAAGATTGCGGCTAAAACGGGCGGTGTTGACCATGCTAGGAAAACGACAAAGAAAAAAGATACGCGGTGAGGCAGCTAAGGAAAGTCCACTAAGCTGTGAAAAAACACCTTTCGTCTCAAAAGAGTCGAGGATATCATCGTAGATAAATTGCGAAATCGTGCAAGAGACTTCTTTAGAAACCATTCTTGGAGACTGAAAGAACCTAGACGAATCTCAAAAGGTGTCTAAGGACACCCCTCGAGCGTGCTTTTGGAGGGCTGTTGGATATTGAAATCAAATGGAGTCTAAGGACCCCACTTGATAAGAATTGTACGGTGTCTAAGGACACCACACAATTGTTTAAGGTGAGATCAAGTATCCTAGCTAAACTAACCTAACTACGCGTAACGACCCGAGAAAACTTCTTCTCTTTAAGAAGTAGTCTTGAACCTCCTAGCTCAGCGGCTTTTGCCGCGAGTTTGAGCCGAGACGCCTTGAGCCAAAGGCTACGGATGAATTCGCTACGAAGGTCGGTCAGAAGGGTCAGCGCACGAGCGGAGTGCATCTGTTTGTCAGCAGGTCTGATTCTTGCCCAAGGATATCAGTTGTTGCCCTGCCTAGCATGCGGTGGAAAAGTCCCTTCTCGTTGCACAACCCTTTCAACTGATTGCACGAACGAAGCGAGAGGCATATCAGTGGTTAGGCAGTGGAGGCGGAGGCAAACGAAGAGAGCTTGCTGACTAGGATGATGCATTTCCCCCCGAAGGGAGGTCTCCTTTGCACGCCTTGGCATCCAAAAAGTGCCAAAGCGGTGTGCTCTGTTCCTGAAAGAAAGAGAGGTGCCAACGTGAAAACATCCGTCTGTTATGCAAGTCCGTGTGAAACAGGTGAAACCGTGGACCTATCCTAGCATGGTGCTTGTGCCTCTTTGTACAGAAATGGTCATGACATGGCCGCCGCAGAGAGAACTTAGGTTCCCCCTGGCCGCCTTCCATCACGATTCTCTGCCACCCGCCTCTTAGGAACGAGAAGCTGAGGTTTTCATTCCCGTAGGCTCACTGAATCGTAGATGGTGAGGCCGAAATGGTGACTCTGCTTGGGGTATGGCTTCTTGAAATCTTCTGGCGGCAAGAATCGGAGCCACTTGGGCTTGTCTAGTTGCTCACATTTGTCAAAGGCATTGAGCCGGGCACATGCACCTCGCCATGTTTTGCTTTTCCTTTTTCACGAACTGCTCGAAGCTGCGTGCCTGCAAAAAGCACGCCGCGCAACACAAAGCAGGAATGGTGGGATGCAGTCTTGCAGCAAGGTACACTTGAGAAAGGCTTCTTTGATTTGTAAATTTCGGGGAAGGCTGAGTTGCTGCAGCCAGGAGCAGTGTGCAAAAGTTGAGCCCAAAATTTCAATGACGTTTCGCAGCCCGTCCAATCCTGTTCAAATCTGACAGCAGGAATAGCGCGACAATGTCTGCTCTCAGGAAGCAGCAGTCGGGCAAACATCGGTTCGGATGTGCAGAACCACACTCTGACTTGCCCAAGTTGGTGACGCAGGACCGTACATCCTTGAAACACTCGAGGCCGCAATTGTGCTTGGGGCTGGTGTGTTGCCAGGGCATTGAGTCGCGCCTATTTTTTTTTTTGTACGAGTGGAGGCGCTGTGTGCGCAGGTTGTCGCGCCTATTTGTGTTTGGGGAGCAGCACTCCAGTGCCGAAATGTTTGCAGCTAGGGGCTGTCACGGGGCTGTCACTTTTGACCTGGCATCTGCTAAAGGCGCTGCAGCAGGCTGACAGCCGCTTCTGGCAGGTGGACCACTTGCAGCTGCCCACAACTCCTCCACGCAGCTTTCCCCACAATCCACGCAGGCATGTGCATTCGGATCTACTGCCATGGGTAGCTCCTTACCCTGCCAGTGTTGGGCTGTGCCAACGGCCCCTCCTTGCTGCCTCAAGGACTGGATCCAGGCTCATCAGCTGATACTCCGCGATTCACAAGCTTGAGCCCCTAAATGCAGGGCAGAAATGTGTAGTTTCGACCGGTTCCAATGCGGAAACGTCAGTTGCCCTTCACTCCCTCAGCTCATGGAACGCTTGCACGTTTGGGCTGTATGTGCACCAGGGTGATGCAGTGTTCCATACTCCATTGCATTGTCTCAAATCAGATCCTCAGTAGGTTGTGTGGCCATGTGCAAAATTCAATTGGCAAAGAAGTTTTCCTCAACTGCACAGCGCTCCCAGAGCCTGCCCTTTCGGACGGGACAATGAATATGAAATCTCATTTGGGCGATTTGCGTTGCCAGTCACAGAGTGCATGTTTTCGCTGCGTTTTTGGCGCCAACCAAATTGTTGAAAAGTGCAACAGAGAGAGAGTGTGGAAAAGACCAGTGACTTTTCGGGGCTTCGGATTTTTTAGTTCCGCGAATGAGAAATCA
>CAXAMN010027750.1:44641-59151 GCA_963970005.1 Durusdinium trenchii
GAATTTGAAATGTTTGTATGTGAAGGAAAGATTTGAAGTGATTTGAATAGTTTACTTCGAATTTCCTCAATTTTCTCACGAGAGAAATGCGGTACAGATGAATTCACGAATTCGTTCAAGACACGTGCGACATTTGCCACTAAACGTGGCTCAAGCCCCGAGACGGAAAAGATCAAAGTGATCTTGGATGATTGTTCACGAACCGTCGTCGTTCGGTAGCTACAGGTTTGCTACCTTTACACTTTCGGGTGTGAGCTGGAGTTTGTCAGCTTGAGCACTCAAACAATCCTTGACGACCCCATCCGGAGCGCTCTACAAGAATGCAATAGCTTTAGTCTAGTTGTTCGACAGTGCTTCGTCACAGCAGAGCATAAGGGACAGTTAAGGCAAAGAGCCAAGGTTAAGGCCATTTGCGTTCCGGCCGAAGACACTGACTGCGTTTTGCCCAATGCTTTCTCTTATGTCCCAGACCTGAGACATGTACTGGTTGAACCAGGCATTCAAACCATTGGAGAGTCAGCCTGGCAAAGTTGTCAGCAACTCCAAATTGTTAAGATGCCCGCCACGGTCGTTTGTCTCCAGGATGGTGCCTTCCAAGGGCGCTACGCGCTCAAAATGGTGCTCGTCCCGGGGTGTAAGCGATTTGGACGTAGGGTGTTTGCAGAATGCTGCTCCTTGTCCCAAAAAGGAACTACTGACAATGCAATCACGCAAGCAACCTACTGGCCCCACAAGCCCAAGTCTCTGCATATGCCTTTGAGAGTTGCCTTGCACTTTCGCAGGTCAGCTTTGAGCAGACAGAGGCCCATGCCTCGAACTGCGCGCGATATCTAGTGGAGGGAAGCTTCTGTGGGTCAGGAATCGAACAATTGAAATTGCCAGCAGACTTCAACTTCGTAGGCCCCATTGCATGTGAAAACTGCAAGCGGTTGCAGATAGTTGATTTCTTTGGTACCGATATTACTGCTATATGGGGGTCTACCTTTTCGCACTGCTCGCGCCTGGAGCAAATATGGTTCCCACGGAAGCTACGACGCATAGGCAAAGAAGCCTTTCTACTGTGCTCCTCGCTGCAATAGGTGCACACCCCACCGGCCTTACTCTATATTGCTCACCGAGCCTTCTTCGAGTGTGGACAACTCAGTCGGCTCATAAAGATGGAAGACAAAGTCACATGGAGAGGGCCCTATGTTGAATGTGACACCTTTGATTTGTGTGACAAGTTTCAAACGGGGTAGGGTGTTTTTCCTTCGCTGAATGGTATTTCCCCTTCCCGGGGGGTTTCCCCTTCCTGAAATGGTGTTGTTCCTTCCCGTATGGGTGTTTTTCCTTCCCGGAGTGTTTTTCCTTCCCTGAATGGTGTTTCCCCTTCCCGGGGTTTCCCCTTCCTGACATGGTGTTGTTCCTTCCCATATAGGTGTTTTCCTTTCCCGTATGGGTGTTTTTCCTTCCCGGGGTGTTTTTCGTTCCCTACCAAGTGTTTTTCCTTCCCTTGTTGATCTTATTGTGCTAGTATAGCGCCAAGTTAATACTCGCTAGGTTTTCAATTGAATCTCCGGCGAAATTTATTCGCAGCCGGTTGTTTTCAAATCTGGTGTCCGTATTTGGAAAGTCACAGCTCCCATAATGTTTCGCTCATCGATGGCTCTTACACCTAGATCCACCTGGTGGACGAAAAGAGTGCCGCTTTCCATTGTGGCCAAATTTTTTGCCACCAGAGTGGAAAATTGCCGTCGTCCGAAAAAGAAAAGGCTGCCAGAAAAACAAAACGCCGCATTCCATATATGGGGAAGGATGTGGCATGTCTCCTCCACGCCAGGCTCAAGGATACTCTGCTAGATTCTCCAAGTAACACCAGGTATAGAAACCAAACCCCCACACTCACCTCCACGATAACATCATCGCAATCCCAAATCCCTAACCGCTCTACGATTCCCATTGCCAAATTTATCCAACTATACCCAACTATACCCAACTTCTGGCACTCAGGGTCATTCTCCAAGGTCATTGTGCAAGCTCTGACAATTGACCACCCCCTAAGAAGAGTTTTTGTGCTCATGTGTATGCTACACTCTGATAAGCCAAGCAATCTCAGTGGTCCATGGTTGACAAATGTTGCCAAAATGATTATGGGAATTTACGCCGCCATTATGCGGATTTACGCCGCCATTACCTGGATTTACGCCGCCATTACGCGGATGTACGCCGCCATTTTTTCCGGCAAACTTCGCAAATGTCACGCGCTGCACCAATTCCGCATCTTCCCAAAGGTTACTGGTAATGCACACGTAGGATTAATAAAGGAGGACCCCCCCCCTTCAAGGTCAACAAGGTCAACAGGGTTTGAGATTGGAGGTATCTGAGGACCACATCCCCCTAAAAAAAAGGTGATGACCTGATGATGGATGATGAGATGAGGACCTGGACCTGATGATGGATGATGAGATGAGGACAGATTGCTGCTGGGAAGGATGAGAAGAACAAGCAGAATGATTAATAGGGGGTGGTTACTTAATCCTAGGTGCGCATTAGGTATGTTGACAAGAAGTTAACATATTGGGGTGCGTCCATCAACCTTCGGGGTTTGACGCAACTATACCCAACTATACCCAACGACGGGCACACATCGCCCAACTATACAACTTCGAGCCAACAACAAAAAACGCCACCAAGAAACGGCGCAGCCGTACAATTTACGCCGCCGTACGGTAAAAGGCAACCTTTTTGGGGAAGTGCCTCATACGACGAAGAGCTAGGACGGAGAGCGCTGCCAGCTGACATGGTAACGGTAACGTTAAAAGACCATGGGTCTCTAAGCGAGCGGCAGCGCATGCAGGTGGGTGAGCCTACAGCAGAAAGATGGTTCATGAGGGGATAAGCATGGATTCTGCGACGACACGGGGAGCGCTGCCAGCTGACATCGTAACGTTAAAAGGGAAAGACCATCAGTCTCAAGGGGAGCGGCAGCGCATGCAGGCGGGTGGACTTTAAAAAAGCGGGAGGGGGTGCGGGGGAGGGCGCAGCGCCTCCCCTGTGGACTCCGCGGGGTCGTCGGTTGCTCTGGGTAACTAGACAATAAGATTGTAGTAAACAGTGGGCGCCAAGCGTGGCAGCGGAGCTCTCCCCCAAACCGGGTGCTTTCTTCCGAAACCTATACACTTTGCACCACGCTTATCCCCTCATGAACCATCTTTCTGCTGTACTGCGCTCCGCTCACTCTTGGGCTGTCCCTTTGCCAAACCGTTTTGGCTTCGCGTCGCCGCCTGTGCAGCTGAGCGAAGCGAGGCGAAGCGGGCGGGGACGTACGAAGCCAAAACTGTTTGAGAAAGGGACAGCGCAAGAGTGAGCGGAGCGCAGTACAGCATGAGGGGATAAGCGTGGTACAAAGTGTATAATAGGTTTCACAAGAAAGCACCCGGTTTGGGGGAGAGCGGAGCGATGCGAGCGAAGCCAGCCGACTTGGATTCTGTGACGACGGAGAGCGCTGCCAGCTGAAATCGTAACGTTAAACGCGAAAGACCTTGGGTCTCTAAGCGACCAGCAGCGCATGCAGGGGGTGGGCCTTTAAAAAGCGGGGGGGTGCGGGGGAGGGCCAAGTACCTAAAAACAATCTCCGCGAAAGTTATATGCGAAGGCGGCGAAAAATAATGCCATGAGTGTATGGACCACAAACAACCTTCAAAAACTATTAAGATATTAAGGTAATGAAACAAATATATAAACTCAAGAAAGTCTAACAATTAACAATAATAGTCATTAAAAAACATATGTATCTATTGAATATTGTTTTAAAACAACTATGTATAAATAATGAAATGACATAGATATATTTTAATTCGGCATTGCCGCAATATAGACACAAAAGGTCAAAATAGTATACACAAAAGCTAATGTTAGATTAAATCATTGGTTTCAAACGTTATGATCAGTTTATACCTTGGACTTAGCTTTGACTTCGCTTCGACTTATAAGTCACTTATAAGTGACAGCTAAGTCCAACTTAGACTTAGCTTACTTAGCTGTGACTTAGCTAAGTCAGACCTAAGTACTTACTAATTCGTATTGGCTTAGCTAACTTAAAGCTAAGTCGAAGCTAACCCTGATAGAGGTTAGTAGACTTAAAGCCAAGGTTATAAGTAGGTTAGGACTACTTATAACCTAGGTTATAAGTCGAAGCTAACCAACCGCCGGGCAAGCAGTTCAGACAGGATAGATCAAACGAGCGAAGTTTTGACCTTTTCTTCTCCTTGTGCCGTTTCCTTTCTTTTCATTTCCTATTTCTTTTCTTTTTGCGAGAGCCGGCCGCACGCTAGACTTTGGAAACAATACACACTTTCTAGGGAACAATAAACACCCTTTCACTTTTTCACACAAACCCGGAACGCTGGGAACAATACACACCTTTCAGGGAACAATAAACACCAGCGGCCCCACAAAACACCATTCAGGGCCTGAAAAACACCAGCCGGGCACGAAAAAACACCGCGGCGTACGGGAACGAAAAACACCAGGGGAACAAAAAACTCCCAGGGAAGGAAAAACACCCGAGCGGGAAGCCAACACCTCCCGGGAAGGGAAAACACCATTCAGGGAACGAAAAACCCGCAGCCCATCAACCTCCTCCCGCCGAATCAAGGAGGCAGTCGGACCTTCAATGCCGACGAATTTGACGATGAGCTACGTAGGGACCAGCACTAATAACTCGCTTGCCCGTCACAGGCTGGCACCTCAGTGTCAGTCCTGAGACAGCTCAACCTAGTCAATCGGAGGCAGATCAAGAACAGGCCACAATGGCTATGCAGGAGGATGTACAGGACTTTGGTGAGGCAGGGCTTCAGATTCCTACAACGCCAACTTTGCCTTCAGCTTCAGCAAAAGATGTACCAATAGAAGATGACACAGAGGGAGAGAACCAAAGCAGGAGGCAGCAAGAACGAGTCCAAACTCAAGCCCTACTGCTCAGTTGTTCCCCCGCATTTTGCAGGAATCATCAACAGGGTGGTCAATGACTGTCAGTAGGAGCAAGACCTCTATGACGACCTCGATGAAGAGGAGATGGCGTTGGAGACTTTCGAGAATGAGGAGTATGAGGACATGGAAGAACTCACAGACAAAGGACAACCACCTGAACTTTCCTTCGAGGAGTTGGAGAAGGTAGAAGCTGAGGCAGGGATCACAGAGATCACAAGACTCCTAGCTATGGGAGTCATGGAAGACCCGTCTCCTGAAGAAGAAACTCATGGCAAACTTCTTTCAACGCCGCGCAGTGTGTTTGATTGGAGGTTCCGCGATGGCAAGTGGCGCAGACGATGCCGCTATGTTGCTCGAGAGTTCAAAGCGGGAGACAAAGGGAACTATGGAACATTCGCACCCACCAGTCACAATGCAGCTACAAGACTCATGGTTCCTTTGCATTGTGTGAGGAGATGGTTCCTATGCCTCCTGGACGTGAAAGATGCTTTCTGTTGGTTCCACAGCAGGAGATGATCCTGGTACAAGTTCTTCCATGGTGGACCAAAGCTTCCTCTCAATGCTGGGGTTTGCGGAGATGCCTCCTAGGACAAAGCCACAAGCTGAGAAGATCAGGGTCGAAACGATCTATGATGCTGGATTTTTCCCAGAGTACTTGCGCAAACAATTTTTGCAGCTCTTGGCCGCACGAGGCAATCCAGAAGAGCCAGGACTGCAATTTGACTATGCCATGATGTACGACATCTATGACAGAAACTACCGCAAGATGTTCAGAGACCTTGTGAATGGAGAGTATGACCAGACATGGGATGCCTTCGTAGAAGCATGGCACAACCGAGATGAAGATCGAGACCACCTGATTTTCACAGAAGAAGAGCTCGCGCAATAGGGTGCTTAGAGTCAAAAAGAGACTCACGCAAGGCAGGGTGTCAGACATTTTGCATGCGCCTGATCATGCATATAACCGCCCGCAGTGGCTCACTAGCTGGAGTGAAAAGGAGCGATGAAGGTGCCAAACAGGAACAACTGCCGGGCGGTCGTCGCCTGACGAAGACGGCAGCAAGGCGGGACCGAAGAGCAGTGGGGCAAGACGAGCGGAGGCCTTAGCCTCACGAAGTTGCTCCTTAGTGAACAATGGCTGCGTGACCTGCAGCGCTGGAGTCCAGGAGGTGCAAGTGGCGCCAGACTGGTCGGCCTTCCCTTCGGCCGTTCCTCTGCCTAGCTGTCGTGCACTATCTTTGGAACCACCGCTCCGAAACACTTCCAGTTCGGTGCGTCCCGTGCCGGACCTGGTGGGTGGTTGATCGAGCCGGAGCGCGCAATTCCTTTTTCACTTCTTCTTTCTTTCATCATGTTTTCCAATTCCCTTTTCCATTTTCACTTCACCTTCTTCCCCCATTCCCTGAGCAGCATCGTGCTCCAGGTCCTCTGGTTGAGGAAGCGCCATCTGCTGCTCCATCGTGCGCCAGCGGCGAAGCATGTACAGGCGGTTGGACTAAGAGATGATGAACCCTCAAACATTGGGCTCATAACCTGTTGATCTAGGGGCATGGTCTTCACCCCAGCAGTTGAACAAAGCTTCAACCCCAAAAACAAAACTGCGACACCTGTTTTCCTTCTCTTCGCAAGTGCTCTTTGTGGACCGTGGTGGACCCTTCAGGACCATGTGATCCTCTTGGTCTTGTACAATGGGCTGCATAAACAGCTCATGAAAAGCGTGTCATCCATGTGCAGGGGCTATGCATCAACAAACACAAAGTTCACCAGAAACTGCTCAAACAAAAAACAAATAGACCCACCCGATCATTCCCATGACAATGAGTTTCGTTTCCTGCGCCGATTGCAAACATAGAGCCAATTGCGGTTGATTTGTTTTTGTGCATTTGGAAGGACAACAGGAAGGGGTGCAAATTAAATACGAACTTCTATTTTTTATGGAAGACCACCGCGATTCAGCTTGGACACTGAGAGACAACTTTTGTTTTTCCTTCCATATTTGATTTCCAATGTACTGTGATCGCAACGCAGCTGTTAGCAGCACAAACTCTTGCTATTCTGCCATGATTGCCAGCTTTCAAACCATGCAAAACATTCTTCACGCTTGAGTGAACGCAGTGCATACATGGCTAACATGCACAAATATCTTGCACATATCTTTGGAAACTGACGTTCCACACATTCTAAACGGCAAAATTTGGTTGGATGGAATCCAGGCTTGTTTGCTTGAAAGTCGCAGAGTGCTAGCCAGTGTGCGTTTGCAGAGTCGTCAGGCTGTGGAGGAAACTTTTCCGTTTCCGATGACGCGTAAGACTGTTGAAAGTTCTGCTCCGTGCTTATTGCCTGCTTTTCGGATTGTTCTGTAGCTTTTGCTGACTCTGGCAATTTGAATATCTTCAAACAAGGTTCAGCAGGTTCAATCTCATGAAGACCATTGGCTTGCCCAGTTCCTTGGACTGAACAAAAGGGGGAAGAAGTTGAGAACAGGAGCAGAAGGAAAGACATAAACATGAGAACTTTTAGTAATTTTCAACTGATTCAAGTGTGAAGGTGGGTATGCAACCTATCCGTGATCATATTTTTGATCGCGTTTGGGCTGTCTGGCCAAGTCCTTCCAAGGCGAAGGGACACAGGGCACATCACTTGAATGCAAATCAGCACAGATCAAGTTTGGTTTTTGATTGAGTTCAAGTCACAAAGGAATCGAAACATATATATTGTTTTTGGTGAGGCCGTTGTCATGTCAATGTCACTTTGGTGCCTTAACCGTTGGGGACTGTCCCGACCTGCAACAGTCATATATAAAGCATTCTACTATTTTTGGTCGAGGCCGCAACCAACCATGACATTCACCATCACATTCGCCGTTTGCAAGGGTGCGTGCAATGTCTATATAACATAAATGTGTACGTGTACCGATGGCAATCCAGGTTCGTGGCAAACCAGTGCACATCTGAGCAAGGAATGTGCACGCCGGAGACTAAGGAAAAAGAAATGTTGGGTGCCCGCAAAGCCATAAAGTTGCAGTTTGGGTGTTGCTTCATTTGTTCACCGCTTGCTTGACAAGTCAAGTTTTGAGACAGAAGATCCTGTGTGAAAGCTTCGCCATGGCCCAGCCATCCCTTGGTGAAGTGCATCGTCAGATGCCAAATCCCGATGACTTGAAAAACTTGGTGAGATACAAGGGACCAAGCAGCGACCAAACAGTGTTAAAACAAGCTGGCACAAATTCAGAGCTGCAAAAGGCCGTTGAGGCTGGAGATCTCAACATGGCACGCTCACTTTTGCGCTATGGTGCTGCGAAGCGCTGTGTGAATGTCAATGCACCTCTCTATCCCAAAAGAGAGCGATTGCTTCATTTGGCAGCTCGAAAGGGGTCACGTGATTTGTGCATCTTGTTGTTAGAAGCAAGGGCCGAGATCGATGCGGAGGAGATCTCTGATGGCAAGCAACCCCTACATGAAGCCTGCAAACATGGTCACCTTGACATTTGCGAATTGCTGCTAGACCGCAAAGCACGCATTGAGGAAGCCAACTTTACAGGGTTCAAACCCTTGCATTGGGCTGCTTCCAGTGGCCATGTGGATATTTGTGATATGCTTCTGGATCGGAAAGCCATTCTTCATTCTGCATCGGGAGACACGTGGGAGGCGATACACCATGCAGCCGCTCATGGTCATGCAGAGGTGGTTCGATTGCTTTGCGAGAGGGGTGCCAAACCAGATGCTGAAACGGGAACTGGCCAGCCAGCTGTGCGCTTGGCATGCCTCAGTGACCATACAAAGGTGGTAAAGACCCTTCTTGACTTCGGTGCTTTGTTTTGCATGGAAGACTTCAGTGCTGAAGGAGTTCTTCGAAGATGTCAAGGAACCGAGATCGAAGACTTGGTCCGAGAAGTTGGACGTTTGCGCTTTGAGTTGGATGAAGCCGAAGAGATGTCTGACATTGGCCATGCGGATGATGCAGCGGCATTGTTTGCCGGGGTTTATGCAGCTTTCTGCAGTTTAGGCATGCGTGTCTCCGCTGCATCAGTTCGGCGCGATGCTGCCAGGTTGCAAATTGACCTTCCGGATCTCGAGCCACAAGACCAAGCATGATGAACGACTCAGACCTCCGCAAATAGTATAGTCGTAAAAGGGTAGCGTGGCAATCCTTGGCACATGCGCTTGAGATGTTAAGAGATTTATCAAATTGCCTTGACTGCTGAATGCTATTGAATGTTTGTTTGCTGCAAGGCCAGGAGAATGCACCTGCCCCTTCCCTTTGATGAAGCGGGATATGGTAACCCAGGAGAGAAAGACAGACAAATTGCATGGTGTTTTGTTGCAAAAGGCATTCAAAATTCCTCAAGAAAAAGGCTCTCAAGATTGCTTGGCTTTTCTTGGTCCTGTTGGTCGTGGACTGTCATCTCCGCGTCTCAGGACGCGCAAGCCTGTTCTCAGTGTGTTGAGGAGTTTTGCCCAGCCTGGAACCTATAGTGTCTTCAAACATATCCAATAACATTTCTGTATTGGAACAAGCTGAAGTCCAGTTTCCTGCTTTGCTGAAATGACAAAGGCTGTGACGCAGGGAGATTCAGCATGCTCCACATCCGTCGTATTCTTAGCCTTCTTTCTGGGCTAAATGTCTTGGAACATTTCTTGCTTTGGCAGACGAGCGGTGTGCGAAGCATTTGTGTGGAACAGTGCAAAAAATTGCGCCAGCAGAAAAGAACGCACATTTAGCAGCTACTCGTACGGTATTGAAGACACCACCAAGAGTACTGATCCCACAGAGCTTGGACACCGTGCAAACACTAGCACAAAAGCATCAACCAAAATTGACTCTAGGGGCTCAGACTGAGGACCTAGACTCAGACTCAGACCATGGCCCACCACAGGATTCAGCTGAGATGAAGTTCAACCGCACGGGCAATCCACAATTGCAGCGACAGACAATAAGCAATGACTATAGTGACTAGTGCAACAGTCGCCCAACGAAATTGGCATTTCTTGCCGGGTTAAGTTTGCGGACAACGATTTCTTCATGTCAGACAGCGATTTCTTGCGGCTCTAGGCGTGCGAATGCGAAGATGCATCTTGGCCCAGGATACTCTGTTGCTTCTCGGTCTCCAACCTAAGAGCGATGACCTCCAACCTAATAATGTAGACTCTTGATTAAAAAATGTCCGCATATGCAGAGGATTTCCAATTCAATTGGGGTGGGTTTAGTAATCAAGAGTCTACATTAGCGATGGCCTCCAACGTAAGAGCGATGCTCCAACGTAAGAGTGATGACCTAATAGCGATGGCCTCCAACCAAATAGCGATGACCTCCAACCAAATAGCGATGACCTCCAACCTACTGCAGGATTCGCAGCACTACCCCATTCCAGGATAGATGTTGGATCTCCCGAAAAGCCGTGCTGGCAGTGCGTCAAAGGCTAAGTGCTGTGTAAGCACTTTTGAAACGCCTGGAAGTGCTGTTCGAATCAACAAGTAAAGAAGCAGCACTGCTACTCAGGTCCATCCACACAAGGATATGACCTTGCGTTGAGCTCTCAGAAGCCGGCGATATCTGAAGAAAGGGGGGCCGAAAGCTTTTGATTTTTGGTTGGCACTGACACCTTGGAAGACTATGAGAGGTCTTCCATTTTGAGTGCTGGAGGTGGCGAGGATGGGGATTGCCTTGACTTGGGACAGAAGCCTGGGACAAATAGAACTTGTGCGCTTGCTGTTTGTTTCTAAGCCAACTTACCTCGTTCAGCTTTGGGAGAGGTACCATCTTTCGATGCACTGGCGCTGTGATGCTGGATAAGAGCTCTGGCTCCAGCAGCTGCTTGTACCTCAGGGAGCTTAGCTTGTGACGTCTCCAATGGAGCTATTGATGCTGCGAGAGGTCTTACCTGGTCGAGCGACAGCTGGCAGATCATGCCATGTCAAGGCCGCAGAAAGATTATTTTGAACATTATCTGAAATAATTTACATTTTGCACTTTGCACTCTCGGTGTGAGTCCTTTTAGGTGCCCTTTTTAGGTCCTCTTCTCATCACGTGATTCATGGCGTCTCCATCTTGGGAGGCTCGCCCGACAGCTCCGGTAAGTTCACGCAGCGCAACTCTCCCGACGAGGCAAGGCTTTTTAAAGTCAGTTTGCAGGATACGGCCGCTAGCCCCCGCTAGCCGCCCGTTAGCCGCCCGCTAGCCGCTACGTCGCACAGGACATCTTTTGTACCAGCAGAGGGAAGCAATGCCTGCACGTCAAAGAGTGCGCTTGGCTGTGACGTTCCTTCGGCCTGGCATCGCGTAGGTTAGGAACAAGTGCATCGCTACTAGTAACAGGTGCCTTACTAGTAGTAACAAGAAGCTATTAGGAACAAGTGCATCGCTACTAGTTGCAGTAGACTTGTCGAAGTGAACATGTTTGCCCTCGAATCAGTGTTCCTTGAACACCTTGGAAGGTACATGTGCACCGCAGATCCTTCTCAGTGCAGTACAGGGGTGTGCCGTTGTGAAGATCCCACACACGTTCGAAAGGCCTGGCTCTGGAGGGAAGGTGTTGTGAAAGTCGGGAAGCAGATTCTTAGATTCACCGATTTGTGTGACAAGCAGGCTTCCCAACTTTCTTGATTGATTAGGAGATGCAAACAGTCAATGGGTCCGCGTGTTACTTGTGCTGGGCTGAGATATGTCAGACATGTTTTGGCCAAGCTTGAAGCCTCTTCAACATTCTCATCGCACATAGTTGAGGTGTTCTGCACCTGTTCGAGAGTGCCCCTTGCTGCTTGGATCAGTTGCTATTTTATTAAAAGGGCTTCGTGAGGTGCCAACAGTTCATTGGGTGAGATTCAGCACAAATCAAACTGCTGCTGGGGTTGAAGAGGCATTTTCCGCAACTCAGGTTTCCTGAACAATGCTCATCCGAGCCCTGTGAGTGCAAGCCGGGCTTTTTCAAGGTGCGCTCGATTCGTCGAGATGTAGTAGAATATTGTTGAGTTACTGTATGTTGTGTTGAGTTGTGTTGTTTGTATAATACATATAGTATAATACAATATACTATATATATAAAGTATCGATTTGCACGCATAATAATAATGACGGAAGAGAAGTTGACTTCAAGTGATATCCAGATCTGCACTCATCTCTCTGCCAGGCTAGGCCGAAGTCTGATGAGGCTTGCTTTAGCTAAGCACTCAGTTGGCATCGCCAAGCAGCATGTACTTGGTTGGGACGCTGGTACTTCTCAGGATATGATATTTTGCCTCCCAGAATAGCTCCTTCTTTGTTTTGAGAATCTGACTATATGGGCTGCAGATATGCCAGTAGCTGAATTTTGTATGTTTTTCCCAGGCTGTCAACCAGGTGTCGCGCCATCTGCAGCAGGCTCTATGTGCTTTCGTGTTCAATTCGTGGTAGTCATGACATGTGTTTGTTCGTATTCCCAGGATTCACCTCCCTTTTGGGATTCCTGTCAGCTGGAGCTACGTGCGCAGCTGAGTTCGCTTGCCTTCACTCAGCTTCCAACCCCTTCTCTGTTCGACTCCACGAATGGACGAGGTTTTTGTTGTGTGTGGCTCTGGGAGTCGTAGTTGGATGTGCCATTCGCCGATTCATTGTCAGGAGCTCAGTGAAATTCGATAAAGCAGGAAATTCATTGTCAGTGCTAGCCAAAGTGTCCAGTCTACCGCCGAGTGTTTTCAAGGTCGGTGATCCAGCTCCGAATGCCCGACGACGACGACGTGGCTCTCAACCAAGGAGCAAAGTTGTGAGTAGTCTGAAGCGTGAAGCAGAAAAAGCAACATATATATATATATATGGATACATCATTTCATTGATACAACATGACTAAAAAGAAAGCAACATGTATTCCAATCTGTGGAGCCTGTTGGGTCGGGAGATGGTCTCAGTGTCCCGGGCAGGAGCTGGTCAGAGAACTGTGCATTGTACCTGGAAGACGCAATCCAGGTGAGTTCTCACGACGACAGAATGTCCTCGTTGTTCCAGGGTTTCTTCTTTTGCATTGAGTCCATTCATCCACTTCATCCACTTCATCCACTTCCTTCGCACCAAATCCAGTTCTTTCGGCCGATCAACCAAGCCAATGTCTCGCTCGAGAAAGGTGGTCTACGAGCGAGTTGGATGCTGGAAGCCTGCACCCGAGACGTGGATCATGTTCGAAGGATTTGTTCTCTTCTCCAAATCAGGCCTCTGAAGCGTGTGAGCTGGGCGGTGTTTGCGGCTCAGGGTGGTGGGATTTCCTTGGAGTTTTGTTGGGTTGGCTGAGACGTTCCACGATATCGGAAAGGGCTGTGAAACTTACCAGACCTGCACAGGCCGCATATGCTACTGTTTTCAGCTCCTGCAAAGCCTGAGGCGAAAAGTTGTATCACTCTTGGATGCTTGCGACGCGGCCCTGGATCCTGTCTATGGAGTTTTGGAAGCGGGTTTGGCCTCTTGAATGCACTTCTTGTGGTATGGAGTCTCCCCGCTTTCTCTGGCCCCTCTTGATGCATGCGACAGTCCAGACCTCACAATGGGATTGCCAAGCACCAAGCTGCAATGAGCCAATATGAATCTGGAACTTCCCTGTTCATGATCTCAACGCGTTTGACCCACTGCTGCTTTGGGTTGTACCAAATCATGCACTCCTGATGGTGCGACCAAGGACAAACTGCAGCACTCACTTGGTGTTGGGGTCCAGAAAGCCAAGACGCTGATGGGACAGGCGATGTTGTGCGACAGACCGCTGTGCGACAGGTGTCTTGAGTTCGTTGGTTTGGGGCACCAGGTGTTGGAAGAGTCCCTTGTACAGAGTCTAAGGTCACATGCATTTAATGTTTGCTGCAGGCAGACACTGGCAACAAGTCGTTAGCCCAGCTTTATTGCTCCAAGGAATAGGTGAAGGATTAGGTGTAAGTTGTGGGTTTTGTCTTGATTCTTGGTTCGTGTTACCCGTTCCAAGGATAGTGAAGACGAAGAAAGCACGGGACGCGCGTGAGAAGGATAGTCGCCCAGGCCATGGTCCGAACAGAATTTATGTGTGAAGTTTCACCAACTTAAGTTTCCCTAAAAATCTAGGAACCAGATGAATAGTGCGAGTGCTTCCTTGAAGAAGCGTTAGCTATCCTGCGTCCTGTCGTGTCGGTAGTAGCTACTTAAGCTACTAGCTACCGTTTGCTTCCACTAGCTACCTAGCGGCCCTAGCTACCACCTCTTCTCGGCCTACCCCCGGGCTTAAAAAGGAGTGTTGCCGCCTGTAGCGAGGACATGGTGCTCCAAAGGAGTGTGGGCCTTACCGGCAAAGTTTGTATGCCCCTGAGCGAGTTGCGAAAGCTGGCCATAGCAATAAAAACAGAAGTTTGTGTAGCTGAAGATACTCAAGGTATACCAGGAAGTATGTAGCATCCAGTGACTCTGCTGTGGTAACATGCTAGATCCTCCCATGCTCTTCGGCCAGCGGTTCTTGTCACCGAAATCAAGGCCGCTTTTTGGACTAGTAACAAGGGCATTGCTACTAGCAGCAAGGGCATCGCTACTAGTAACAAGGGCATCGCTACTAGTAACAA
>CAXAMN010027750.1:59161-106429 GCA_963970005.1 Durusdinium trenchii
TCGCTACTAGTAGCAAGGGCATCGCTACTAGTAACAAGGGCATCGCTGCTAGTAACAAGGGCATTACTAGTACTAACAAGGGCATAACTACTAGTAACAAGGGCGTCGCTACTTGTAACAAGGGCATTACTACCAGTAACAAGGACATCGCTACTAGTATCAATGGCATCGCTACTAGTAACAAGGGCACCCCTACTATTAACAAGGGTTGCTACTAGTAGCAAGGCCATCGCTACTAGTAATAAGGGCATCGCTACTAGTAACAAGGGTATCGCTGCTAGTAGCAAGGGCGTTACTACTAGCAACAAGGGCATCGCTACTAGTAACAAGGGCACTACTACTAGTAACAAGGGCACTACTACTAGTAACAAGGGCACTACTACTAGTAACAAGGGCATCGCTACTAGTAACAAGGGCATTACTACTAGTAACAAGGGCATGACTACTAGTATCAAGGGCATCGCTACTAAAACAAGGGCAAGGGCATTCCTACTAGTAACAAGGGCGTCGCTACTAGTAACAAGCGCGTCGCCACTAGTAACCAGGGCATCGCCACTAGTAACAAAGGCATTGCTACTAGTAACAAGGGCATCGCCGCTAGTAACAAAGGCATTGCTACTAGTAACAAGGGCATGACTACTAGTAACAAGGGCATGGCTACTATTTTCAAGGGCTACTACTAGTAGTGACAAGGGCATTTCTACTAGTAACAAGGGCATCCCTACTAGTAACAAGGGCATTACTCCTAGTAACAAGGGCGTTACTGCTACTAACCAGGGCATTTCTAGTAACAAGTAACAAGGGCATCGCGACTAGTAACAAGGGAATTACTACTAGTAACAAGGGCATTGCTACTAGTAGCAAGGGAATTACTACTAGTGACAAGGGCATGACTACTAGTAGCAAGGGAATTACTACTAGTAACAATGGCATAGTAACAAGGGCACTACTACTAGTAGCAAGGGCATCGCTACTAGTAACAAGGGCGTCGCTACTAGTAACAAGGGCATTCCTACGAGCAACAAGGGCATAACTACTAGTAGCAAGGGCGTCGCTACTTGTAACAAGGGCATTACTACCAGTAACAAGGGAATTACTACTAGTAACAATGGCATCGCTACTAGTAACAAGGGCATTTCTACTAGTAACAAGGGCGTCGCTACTAGTAGCAAGGGCATTACTACTAGTGACAAGGGCGTTACTACTAGTAACAAGGGCATTACTACTAAGGCCGCTTTTTGGGGCTGCGGTGAGCGGAGCTGAGAAGGCCGGACTTGGTTTGCTAAGCGAACTTTGGTGCACACGCCTGCCGCCTGCCTATGCCGGCGCAGGACATGCACACCCAGGAAAGCTTGTCCTGGGATCCCATCAACGTGAATGTGAACAATCAGGCGTGGGCTGCGTGGGCGGGGTCTTCGAACTAACAGTTGCTGGACATCATGCTGGTTTACAGTTTGTAGTGAAATCAGTCAGCAAGTGTGAGAGTAGCAGACAGTATACAGAGAGTAGTCACTGCAATCAAGTCCCAAGCTCCCATCCACGAAGTGGTTCCTTGCAGTCGCACAGGAATGGATGAATTGCGTTGTCCCCAGCCTTTCTGCACAACGACAATCAGTGCCTCAGCAAGCATCTTTGCTTTCGTTGCACAACTTGGATGAGATGTAGGAAAACTAGTCACTAGCATAATGGTATCTAATCCAAATTTGTAGACGCAAACTTTTTCCTCAAAGCCAGGAAAGAGCTTCTTTCTCCCATGCGTCATGCCCACAACACAGACAACTTTCCATTCAAAGAAGTCAACGGGGAAGTGAACGGGACGTGACAAAGAGCATAAGAAACGAATGCTGTAGGATGGTCAACAAGGGCTTAGTGCCTCAGCAAGTGCAACAGCAACATTTGCATTTGAAAAATCAATAATGCACCGGAAATTGGGAACCCTAAAGGAAGTTTGGCAAGTGTTTTCGTAACAAGTCACAACAATGGCTTTTAAAGAACTTTGTGTATGAAGCTTCGGTGAAGATAGCCTGACACTTCCAGCTAATGCTGTGGAGTCAACGGATTTACAGACATGCAAGTGAGTTTGTGTATTGTCTCTTCGGTCCTAGTTCTTCCAAGTCACATTAGAGAATGCAAGCTTCAAGCACCATGACAAGCGCTGTTTGCCAAGAAACCTTGAAAACGATTGACACACCACATATCGTCTTGGAATCCCTTTCCGAGGCTCGATATGCAAAGAATGACACGCTCCCGTGTTGCCTCCGAGCTTATCTCTAACTTTTCAAAAGAAGAGTCGGCATATTTCTTTCTAACTTTTACAACGCTTGGGAATGACAAAGAACCCTTGCACTTTGGCTACACTGCCGTGCCAAACTTTGCCAGACCCACGAGTGCTGTGCAGCGACTGCGGCAGCGCAGAGAGGCGAAGGCGCGAAAGAGCTAACAGCTGAGGGGCCAACGCATTTCATTGCCAGAATCAGAGTTCAGGGACTCCTCTTTCATTTTCTTTGGCCCGAACACATTCGAAGTCCCCCTGGGCCAGCAGCTTTGTTCGGTGCTTCCCAGATGCTTTGCCAACCACAGTGATCAACATGTTTTCGTCGAAAGGCCCAGGCGGCCGAGAAAGCCACCCCGCCGGCGACCGTGGCCGAGGCGGCACCTCTGCGGTGCTCCGCGGTGTTGCTTGGGGGGTCGAAGACGGTCGGTGGCAGGCTGAGGTGGATGAATCTTGGATTGACCTCATGGAGCAAAAGGAAGCCAAGGAAAAGGAGGCCAGGCCATCGAAGAAGAGGTGTTTGATAAATTAGAATGGTTGTTCACTTCCGATGAGATTAAGCTTCCAATTTTGCTGACACTTGAAAACAGTTCGTGCGTTTTCTTGAAGTCTAACAGTGACTAGATGCCAGACCCTGCCATTTCTGTACACTTTGAAGCCCTGTTTTGGTAGTATGGAATTAACAGGGTAGTTTTAGGATTAATAGTCTCACACATGTGGCACGGATCGGACTTGTTAATTTGATACCCGGCTGACCTGATGGTGTCCGTTAAAAGCAGGTAACAAGAATAAACTACAGGGAAAGACTTGTTTGCCTGAAGCGAAAGCTTCCGACAAGGCCAAGGAGAAAGCGGCAGCACAGCGCAGGGAGCGAAAGCATGCAGCAAAAGCCAGGCTCAAATGAATTTGATCAAGTCTTGCAGATGGGTTCGACATGGTTCGACAAAAAGAAGGGCAAAGCCAGGGCAAAAGAACAGTTGTACTTAAACGAACGAGTCTAGGCTCGAGCGAGTAGCTGACTGTGAGGCGTGCCAAAGTCGCTGCAGGCAATGTCAGCACAGTTGTCTCCGCGAAAAGCCGTCCAACCTGTAGGTTGTATGTTTCCTACCTGTAGGGCAGTAAGAAAAACATTGATATCCTCGTTCACATGTGATTTGGATTCGTCAGGCTTTTCACCAGAGGCTGACAATGAGGATGTGGAGGCGGGGAGCGGTGTCAATATGCGTCAATGATCCTTTTGAAGGGTATATGACAATCAAGCTCTATCTGGAGAAAAGGGAATCGGGTTTGACCAGGACAGTGTGGTGCACCCTGCCAAAAAGGCCGGACATAGAAGAGCAAGATCACAGCACAGAGCTTTACATAGTTGTAACCTTGAAAAGGCATAGCCTAGGCAAAGGTTGGGTATCTTGATATAGATCATTAAAAGCATATAAGAACACATATATGCTATGTTTGTCTCTAGGGTTTGTTTGGGGGAAACGGCTGGGCACTAGCTCTTCAGGAGAAAGACAGCAAAGCACAAGGCCCTGGCTTTGGGTGGGCAAGCCTCCAGAGGCTTCTGAGTTTGACATTCCCCTTGATGAGGCACAAGTAGCCAGGAAGCAGACCGTCTCTTCAGTGAGGCCTTGCTGTAGACAGAATTGTTGTTTCTGTTGTGTTCTTGAAGGAAAACGCCCTCCCAAAGCAGCAACTACTGTAGCATTCAGCCATGCCAGGCTATTCATGGAATGTTCCTGCTTGCGACATCAGATGCCAGACGTGAAGAGGAGGTCAAACCCTCGAAGCTTTATACTTTGCTTGCTGCCTGCATTCTGCATCCGGCGTTGCAGTGACCACAATGAGCACAATTTTGGACAAGCACGATTTACATCAGTCATGACTTTGCAGGTCGATCCTGAGAAGCCCGAAGACGACGAGGAGGCAGCCAACGAACGGGCGGCTGACCAGTCGCGTTCGGCCGCGGCTGTCGCGTCCGGTCTCAGGACTCGGACGGTGTCCAAAAAGCCGACTCGATGGACTCGCAGATTCTCCCAGACAAGGCCGGGGGCGTTCGAGGCTCAGCCGAGGCCGAGCTGCGGGTCCCAGATGCGGACTCGCAGTCAGAAAAGCAAACTTCATTTGAAGCCAATGCGGATTCTTCGCAGACTTCTCGACTCTGCGCCTAATGGTCTCATGGGTAGCTATGTAATCTGACTTCAGGAGAGTGTGTAGCCTTTTTGGCGGAATGGCAGCCTTGGCAGGAGAACTTCAGCCCTGTGCCTGACAAGTTGGCGAATGAGGCGGCAAACAACAGGGATACAAAAGGGAAACGAGAGGGAGAAGTTTGAAGTCAAACTCAAGTCACCAAAGTCTTGCTTCAAATGGCCTTTGCCCTACGCAGGACGAAGACACACCAGAGGCTGGAATGTTCGTCATCAAGCTGCTGTTCGGTTTGATCAGTGGCTTGCTCATGCGAGGTCGAAGACGGCTGGACCAAAAGCTGTTCATCAAGATCGCGCGTGAAGCGAAGAGGCCGCAGCTGCCTTGACAACCCAACCGCCGTTCTTACTCCATCCATTTTGCAGGCGATGCACCAGAGCGGACCTTCTCGGGCCCAAGTGAGTCAGGACAAATGCCGAGTGAGCAGGCGGGTGATTTTCATGAGCACATCAGGTCATCACAAGCATTTTTGCTTGATTTGGACAGGAACCTGCAGCAGAACCGGATCCTCAGCAAGTGTCGGACGATCTACGAGAGAACGCAGTGGCCGCAGCTCCAGATGATCTTCATGAAACGGGTCCTATTCTATCGAAGCGTCAGAAGCAGCGGCTGCGGCAACGACAAGATCGACCAAAAGTTGCAAAGCCGAAAGAAGAGAAGCCAGAAGCTGCAGTCGTACCTAGCAAACGGCTTCCTTTTAAAGAGGACGGCGTCGCTTTTTTTGTCATTATTTTTCCAACCATTTGTAACAGTTCCTAGGTCCAGTGCCACAGTTGGCAGCAATGAACCTGTGACGTCCTGTGGCTGGAGTCAGGAGCAACAGCAAGATGTTCCTGATACATCACTTGCTCCGGAGGCTGCAGTGGAAGAGGTGAAGCCAGAAGCAAAGGCAGAAGCAGCAGAGGCAGATGCGGAGGATTCGTCTGCAGAGGAAGAAAATGCCGACGTGAAGCCGGAAGAACCCAAGGTGGGCCACGAGAAGTCGAAAGAGCAGAATGTAAATTCTGCAATTCTGTACCTGTTAAGGGCATAGTCCCTTGAGTTCCTTGAGCTCCTTAGTCCGCATAGCGCATAGCTTTAGCACACTGCGACGCACTGCCAGCTGGTCCGAAGCTTTGCGGATTTGGTGGCTGGAAGACCGGCGAGGCAAGGTGGATGGAGAGTCCCACTTTTGCGACCTGAGGTCACATGGAAAAAACAAAACTCAAAGTAGTTCCACGAGTTGCACAAGTTGGACACACACACACACATGTTACACATTGAGTTAGCATTTTTGAGGCCAGTGGAGGAGGAGGCCGCTGTGATGCTTTATTTTTTTAAATCTCTATATTTGTTATATTTGTTGTAGGTTATAAGTTGTAAGCGCATGAATGGCTGCGATGTGGTGCTAGGCAGAATCTGCATTCGTGCCCTCGCCCCAGACATGATTTCGCCTGCCCACTAGGACTTTTCTTCGCGTCAAGTTTAAAAATCCAGGAACCATTAGTTCGAGCGCTTCTTCAAGGAAGCTCCCCCCGCCCTCAGGCGGGGGAAGCGGCGGGGGACCTTCCTTGAAGGAGCGTGAGCTATCCTGCGTCCTAGCTACTACCTCTTCTCGCGGCCTACCCCCGTTAGAAAATAAAAAAACAATCTTTCTCATTTCTCCAAGGTCATTCAAAGCTGATGCTCCAGAGTTTGTCCCGATGTCAATGACCACGCCATTCCAGGCCAGGAATCCAGCACACGCCGCAATGCGCGCGTAACTTCCGCGCCACGGCCATGAGGCGGTGCTGGCGTCCGGCTATGCCATGGCCATGGCCTCCGAGCCGGTCCCAACCAAGAAGTCCCGACGGGGACGACGAGGACGGAAAGAGGCAGCCGGACGGCCATTTCGGGGACGGACATTTCGGGAACAGAAGTCGTAAGTGTCTGGGTATATACTGAAAACGAACACTTGGAACTTGGAATGTGTTCTTTTCAGGCCGAAGACTCCCAAGCGTTGCCTTTGACCACTGCTTTGACCTTAATTTTTTGGCATCATCTCATTACCTCATGAAACGGCCGGGCCAAGGTGGTCATTGCTGAGATCGCGAATCTTGACGCGCAGTCGTTGAGGCTCATTGTGGTTCATGGTGCAAGTTCTTTGCGCTGGGCTTGAGCTGCAGGCTTCAGCTGGATGCATGTGGCTTCGCGTATAACTTCTTTTATATGCCACCCGAGAGGTGGGATTGTTGGAACTTGAGTTGCCCAACCGAGCAAACCTTTCCTTTCACGGCCGAACGCCTTTCGCCTTTCGCTTTCCCCCCTTATTCTTCGCAGGCAAGAAGAGTATGGCAACTGTGCCGTGGTGAACTTCGTGGATCCCAGCTTTGTGCCACTCGGCCGAGTGCCGAAAAGGGCTCCATGGGAGTCTTGTGGAAGGACGATCATCAGATGGATCCTTTCGCCCCTAAGGGGTTTAGCGTTTAGGGTTCTCTTGTGTTGACGAGGGGGGAAGTTGTTGTCATCTTTTGAGACAAGACGAATTGGCTTGGGATTTTGAAGAGAAACGCATCGGTTCTTCAGCTTCTTCCAAGGATCATGTGCCAGCAGTTTTTTGAGCAGTCCGGTGAGGCCAGACTTTTGGTCCAATACGGAGATTTGTGTTTTTGCACGGGTTTCACACGTTCGGTTCGGCTCCTTCGCGCGTCCGTGGTCGCTCATGCCTGACGGTGGCTCCAGACACGGGAATGGCAAAGGACCACCTGGAGCTGAAGTTTCTAGGTACTGGTAAACACAACGTGATCTTAAATGGGTTCTAGCCTTGGCAGCAAATATCTTCCCCGGACTTCGTCGGAGCTTCCAAGACCTTTCGCTGCGCCGACCAGATGTTGTTGGTTGTTGATGCTGCTTTTGGTGCGGTTGCCAGTTGCCAGTGGTGTTACTGCCCGTTGCTGCTGCTGCTGCCAGGATGGCCTGTAATCAACTCAGAGCAATCTGTGTTTTCCAACCAGGCATTCGTGGAAGAAGCCTGTGCCACTAGTGCTCCTTTGGGCAGGGCAACGTGTCCTTCTTTCCCATCCAGGGCTTGGACAACAATGTGGCCTATTGGACATCCTTTGGAGTGGCCGAGGAGCGGTTCCAGTGGAAAAAACAACACTTCCTTCTGGTTCGACGGTCATCGACGGTCTGACTAGACGGTCAGACGGTCGTCAGACTTGGGACCACCGATTCGTCCCTGTCCTTTGGCTTCACATCGTCCGGACGGATCACCTCACACGGGGGAATCAATGCGTCCCGTCCGCAGGACATGATCAATGGTCCTTTGGTGTTCCCGTCCGCTGTGGCACAGTGGTCTGAGGATCCGAACATGTCTCGATCCCAGAGGAGAGATGGCAGTGGGTCACAACCTGGAGCTCCAAACCCTGATAGGTTGATCTCCTTAGTAGTCTATTCTGTTCATTTTCGGTGGTCAACCAGGGTCGCCCTGCTTTGACCCACTGCCAGATCGATGTGGTTTCTGCACTTGTTGATAGCCTTCAACACTCTTGCTCCAAGCTTGGATACTCCAGCAATATTCGAGATCTTGAGGTTGAACAGCAAGTTCTCTCCGCAGATCAAGGAGCAGTTTCACAAAACCAAGCTATGTGTTCGTGGCCCAATGTTCCGAAGTCACGCGCGCGACCAGCCTTGTTGGCATCATACAAACCTGTCAACACTTTCAACGCACCTGACAGCACTGGGAATAAAACAATCAAATCAACCATCCGCCAAGGTTTTCAACAAGAAGCAAAAGTGCAGCATGGGCTCCAATTGCCCCTTTGCACATTCTGAGGAGGACGCTTGTTGCAGCTTTCACTTCAAGTTTGTCTCAACTTGTGGAATGATTCAGAGGCGTTTGTTGAGATCATACTTGGACGCTTGATCTGAAGCCAATAAGGCTCCAAGATTAAACTTGGGACACCATCCACCCATTCTTTGAATGTTTGGTGACAACTCGCCCAGCAATTTGTTGCAGGCGACAACATGAAGACCCGCCCCCCACACGAAATTCATAGACTTCAAGTCTTCGAGTCAATATCCAAACTCTGCCTACAACTTGAAACTTCGAACGCACCCTTACAACACATGCGGATGTATGCCGCGACCCGCGACCATTGCTTCTGTTCAAGTACAGCGGCCAGCTGATCCTCAAGCTCCTTGTTTGCAGCGATAGTTGAACACCCAATTCTGCAAAGTCTGTGCTGCGAGGAAGCTATGCTTTTCTTGACTCCTTTTTTTCTTGCTGATGGAGAAAGAATCCAGGGCTTGTAAAACCAATCTTTGGAAAGAAAAGAACTTGGAGTCGGCCCCGATGGGCATTTGAGTGTGCAAAGCCTGCCCAGGTGGGATGTCCCGTTTCGTCAGAGGAGTCGCTGGTTGTCGATGTGCAGAATGCATGGGAACACATCAAGGTGCCCAGTCAAATCTGGAAGAGTTTCCATTGAGTTGTCTCGAGTCCTCTCCTTTGCCCCATGCCCTTTGTTGCACAATGTCAAACACAGCAGATTTGCTTTCATTCGACTCATGCATGCCGCTTTCGAAGCTGTATGATGGGGCTGCTCCTTTTGCTGCTGGTGAAATCCACATTTGATCTGGAAGGCCACAGCTAAGTTTAACTGAACCAAAGACGTTTGGAAGTTGGTTCTTTGCTAAGTTTGAGGTTCTTTGCTTCACATGGAATATGGGAGATGCAAAGCCCTCAGAGGAAGAGCTGAAGTGTTGGTTGCCTAGCGGAGGAGGCCGGCCCCATGCAGTCCTTCTAGCTGTCAACGTGGTTTGGTTGACCTACGTTTTAGCTATCCTGATTCAGATGTGAAACTTCTTCATTCCTTTTCAAGAAATCTCTATGCTCCCTAGCCAGGTGAGTTTGACCTCGTGGTTGTTGGTGTTCAAGAATGCAGCTACGATTGGGTTTCTGAGTGGGTTGCTACACCTATGCGGAATCCCAAGCGACGGAAGTCCTTGAAAGGAAGTGGCAAAACGCAGCTGCCCATGTTGTCGGGTGCTGTGGAGGAAGCCTTGCACGCCTTCGGGAGTTCTCCTCGTTCTGAGCGTCCAGAGAGACGGAAGAGCAGGGATGTTGGAGAAGAAAAATTCTCTTTTCACTGGGACGATATTCTGGCTGAGAGATTAGGAGATGGATTTGCTCGAGTACAGCAGGTGAGAGACTTTGTTCATTTTGTGTCACAAAACTCTGACGTTTGGGAGGCTTGACAAGAAGAGTGGTCGATTCTTGCGTGCCCTTTCAGGTGGTGTTGATGAATATGCGCTTGCTGGTTTTTGCCAAAACGCAATATTGTGACTGGGCAGGCTTCAAAGGATTCTGAAGTGCATACTGTGCACTGCTACTTCAGCCTAGATGGATCGGACCGATGTTTTAACTCCCCAGTCGCGTCTTTGCTCCTAGTAGCGACACCAGGAGCCCCTAGTAGCAAGAATGCTCCTAGTTGCGTGGCAACTGCAGGTGATGGGACAATCAAATGGCAAGATGGTCCACTTATCCACTCAGTGCAGCACACATACTCAGCGACGGGTCTGCTGGCAGGTACTGTGCAGACCTCAGCAGTGTAACGGTGAATCTTGGACCATTGGATTATTGGATGCTATGTTTGGTACAGACCTTGAACAGTCCGTTCACTACTATTTCACTACTGAAGTGAAACTTTCGTTGCAGTCATTTTGTTCCAAGCTCTTGAAGATGGTCGAGTCTACATTTTCTTTTACTTGAAGACAAATGACACGCGATTCTATATTTGTAGGAATTCAAGTCTGCAGGAACTGGGAACAAGAAACTCTCTCTCTCTCTCTGTCTCTGTCTCTCTCTTTTTTTTCACCCTATATGGTGGGCTCTTCTTTATGGCAGTGCAAGAACGTGATTTTCGCTTGGTTTTGGGCTTGGGAGGCCCAGAAAAGTTAAGTTGAATACCCCGCCAGTATCTTTTTGGGGAGGGAGCTCAACAAAATCAGACCTCCCACCTTGCAAGTTGCATTTCTGCACCCCCTGAAGCCGCTGGAGATGAGTGGGATTTGCATTGTTTTGTCACATTTTGTAATTGCCAGAACCAATTTTCAGAGGCCTCCAAAACTGTGGTACGTATCTGGATGCCCAAAGGAAAGATATGGAAACTAGACAGCTTAAGATGCATACTGCACTGTTCATGTGTGACCCGTGCCTGCGGTCAAATGGCAACTAGAAAGAAAGGAAGAAACAAAAGGAAGAAAGGTCCAAAGGAAACAAGGAAGAAACAACCAAAACACGGAGGAAAGAAAGACAGGTCTAAAGGAAAACAGGAAACAAATGAAATAATGAAGAAAGAGGAACCTCCGATAATGCAAGGTACATGTTTCCCAGCCATCCCCCAAACGTATAACTTACATGCTTGGAGGTTCCTCTTTCGTCATTCCTTTAATTCACTTATATATATATATATAATTGTAATTGTTTCTTTACATGTGATTCCCATGAAACTGTAAGGTTACATTATTGAGGACCCAGGCTTTTGCGTGAAATTGCTGGGACCTGCAATGTGTAACATTACATCTTTTGTGTACACAACTTGACATATCACATTGTTGAGGTGCCAAATCATGGAAACATTAATGAACCATGTAAGCTGCACTTTGGAACCTTCACCCGCTGTAATTTGTGGCGGTACCAACAACTTTTTGGCTGGATACAGATTTGTGGTAGGGATATGATGCACTGGTTCATCCATTTCATTGTTACAGCGTCATTATCCAACCATCCGCCAATTCTTGCAAAGACATCCACAAGTGCACTCAGAGAAATTTCATTGGATATAGACTTGTGGTAGCCACCCGCTGCCTCGCTTTCAATCTTACTGCCAATGTGATTGAGGTTTTGAGGTCTCCGGCACACTAAACAAAATTGCTTCTTGAGACGCACTTTGAGACCTTGTTCCTCTTGGGCGCTTGCTCGATCTCTCGTACGTTTGAGACCCCCCGCTCTCCTATTCCATCTCATATCACGCACTTATTGAAGCTCCCAAAGATAGTGGCAGTCGTAATGCAAGAAATGCTACAATATTTTTGCAACACTACTTGCATCATCAACTGGTACGTCATGTTACACTGAGTTCTTTCCTCAAGAATCATGCCAAAAGCACTCTTGCTTGCCCATGCTGATGCAAATCACGCCTAGAAAGAAGTCCAGCGCCTCGGCAGCTACGGTGCGCGACACGCGTGACCACGCAGGTTGGCAACAAAGGTGGCCTCGTCGCCACGCTTCAGTTTGGCCCAGTGAGCTTGTGCTTTGTAAGCTGCCATTTGGCGGCCCACACGCCTGACACTCAGTTCGATCTGGAGCCGATATAGCTGCTTTTGAGTGTAATGCAATCCATGTGAATCCCGAGTCCGTGTTAATCTGCCAGGAGTGCTGCTGAGAAGCGCAATAATGATTGTCGGGAGATTTTGCAAGAGACATGGCCAGTTTGCCACCCCGATTTAGATATCGTGACCCAGTCCAAGCCTCAGAGCCCTGTCCTCCTTCGTTGACGTCCTCAGTACGCAGTACGCAAGCGTTGAAACGGAACAAACTGCAGTGGAACCACTGAGGTTTGACCATTGCTTTTGGTTTGGCGATCTAAACTACAGACTGGATCTCTCAGTGGACGAGGCTCATGGTGCGGATTGCTTTGACGGTGTGGCGGCAGAAACCACATAGTTTGGGGTTCACTGCCAGGAGCTACCAACTCTGGCCTTGGGAAAGCAGCGTGGTGTGTCACCACCCAAGGACAACTGACATGAGTGACGTCCTCATGAAAGGTTTGTACGTCTTGGAAAGGACTCACTTGCACCCAGTGCTCCTTCGCGGCCGGATGATTTTTCCGCGGTCTGCGAGATGATTGACAAGAGAGAGTTTGAGGCGGGTTTTGCTCGCTTTAGCGTTGCTTTGGTGTGTCCGCTTCAGATTTCTTTTAGCTGCCGCTTTGCGTTCAGGAGCTTATGAAGTATGATCAGCTTCGCCGCTTCAGAGATGCTGGAAAGGCAATATGTATCCACACGTCTCCACAGAAATGTATAATCCGCTGACTCGCTGATGCGATTTTTGTAGATCAGTCTTCTTTGCGAAGGCCTTTGCTGGCTTCAACGAGGGGCAAGCTGATTTTGCACCCACCTTCAAGGTAGAAAGACAACCTGGTGTAAGTCATCAATCTGAGACTTGCCAACACAAGACATGTGAGCTCATAATGTGTTCCTCGAACCGCCACGCGCCGAACTCTGCTAAAGCAAGGAAAGGACTCCGTCCTACTGCGATCGGATCCTTTGGAAGTCCACTGAAGCCTTAGAGGAGCGGTTCCGGTTCAAGAAGAAGCAGACAATGTGAATCCTACTACATATACTCTGATGTCTGTATGTTAGTTCATTTCGCAGGCAAGGTTTGTTTCACTCTTGCGCACCGTGAGCTAAACAGGCGATGGTGACTATCCCCATTGACCCCCCAAAATGGTTTTGGGATTTTTTGTTTTCACCCAGACCCACATGATTCTTTCATATTCTTTCTGTGGAAGGCCTGATTGAAGGACTTCAGGTCTTCGTTTTGCTGTTGAATGCAGGGGAATGCGGTGCAGCGATTGCTTTCCTCTGCAGAGCAAGTCAGCAGCAGCGATCACAAGCCAGTGTATGCTCACTTTGCCGCCAACCCAGCAAATGTAAGAATTTGAATGAAATCAATGTGCATCTTTAGAACCAAGCTCTCCGCACACACACACACACACTTGACGTATTATTTATACATAATATGTAGTGTGTATAGATGTCTTTGAGGATGTGAAGACACCGGCAGCTAGAGGTGCGGTGATGTCAACTGTTCTACTTTGACGAAAAACTCTGCGAGTGGCACGAATGGCATGAGTCTGCAAGGCCAGTTGCTGCAGAGAGAGGCTTCAAAGGACACCATGTCCCACCTTTTTTACGCTTGGAAGTCTGCTGCATAGATCTGGACTTGCAGGAGCACTTTCCAGTGGTCCGGATCAAGCATCTCAAGGCCCATTCCTTGCCAGGTGGGGGGTGTTGTGGTGGCCGATGGTACACAACGACACTGAATCAAGGAAGGAAGGAAGGAAGGAAGGAAGGAGGGAAGGAGGGAAGGAGGGAAGGAGGGAAGGAGGGAAGGAGGGAAGGAGGGAAGGAGGGAAGGAGGGAGGGAAGGACGGAAGGAGGGAAGGAGGGAGGGAGGGAAGGAGGGAAGGAGGGAAGGAGGGAAGGAGGGAAGGAGGGAGGGAGGGAGGGAGGGAAGAGTGGAAGGTGTTCTTGGCTGGCCGTAGCCATTTGAAGCTGCGAGGGCCCTCAAGGGGCCACAGGCTAATGTGGGCCATGTTGCCTGGCAGAGGCCCAAAGAAGGTCTTTTGGCTTGCTTTCACATGGCTGCCGTGCTGTGCGCACGTGGTTGTATGGAATCTGACGTCTGCGGCAGTGCTGCCGCGAAGAAATCAAGATGTGCAGTTTTATTGTGGCGCGGCCTGCGAGACTCTCCTCGAACTGAAGCTTGCCCGCGACTGTGCCAGCCCAGGCGGTGCTGCCACGCATTTGCGGCTTGGCCAGGAGGCGGGTGTCCGATGGGCTCGCTTAGACGCAAGCAGTCTCACGGCAGGCATGCACTATAGTGTGTGCCTGAGCCGGGTTGACACTGCAGCTTTCGAGGACACTGGAGAGACAGTCTTCGTATCTCCAATCCAGGAGGTTCAGCCGCTCATGGTGCAGCCTTCCTCTTCGCAGGAGTTCTCGATCACTTGTGTGCCTGGCTGCACCTCCTCAACAGAACTTTTCTTGGCGCTGGATTGTGCTGACCGAACTGGTGCACCTCGTGCAGCATTGACAGGCTTTCGCCGCTTTTGGTCGGTGACGATGGATTTAAGCTCACTGTCCTTTGGCCTCTACAAAATCTGTGCAGACATTGATGGCGCAGGAGCGTCTGTCCTGTTGGCCGGGGACACGGGTCTCAGTCTGAGAACTGCTGGTCCCACTTCAGTGCAAGTGGTTTCCATCGTGGGTGCTCCGTCTCAGCGTTTGCCTTTGTCTTGCAGTGGCTGTAGCCGCTCCACGGCTCTCTACCTACTTGACACCGGCTCTGCGTGCAGCAGCGAAAACACCGGATTACATCTAGGAACTGCACCCACCTCAACATCTTCAGTGTTGCTCACAGGAGCTGGCTCTCAATGGGATGCCATCATTGATGCCACATCAATGACAACTGGAAAGGATTACAAACTCTGTGTGGACTTAGACGGTTTGAGCAGGGAGTTGGCCTTCGTGGATACTGGGCTGACCGTTCAAATCACCTCCATTACGGGAGTTGTGAGCGCCACCTTCCATGTGGGTGGGGCTACGGACTTGGAACTTACCACAGATCTCTCTGATGGATCGCTACCGAATGCATATGCCTATGTGGGAGCAGAATGCAGCACAGCATTCAGCTCGAGCGCGGGTGAACGAAATACGGTGGAGCAGACAGTGCTTGGTGTTGTCAACGGTGTGATAAGCTTTCCACTGGTTGTCACCGGGCTTGTGCAGGGGAAGTTTTATAGAGCGTGCATTGATGAAGATGGGCCAAATGCTCAAGGCTTTGTCGATGTGGGTGTCCCCATCTATGTCACTGGGGTCACTGCTGTGACTCCTTCGGGAGTTGCTCGGGCCACAAATCAGCAGCTTGAAGTTATATGTGATCCGTGCTCCACGAGTACGATGCTTTATTTGACCTCCACATCGTGCAGCGCTTTGATTACCAACGGAGATCCAGAAGTCCTCTCTGGAGAGGACATCGAACGCCAAACGATTGCGACTGCAATCGCTGCAGGAACGGCAGTCAACTTGTGGACTTGGGCGGTAGATGCGACAAGTCTGGCTCCAGGACGCCAGTTCCATGTGTGCGCTGATGTAGACGGCGCTGGGCCATATCCGTTTGGTGACACAGCTCTTCGGATCTACACCTCCCCTTTCAGTGAGGTTGTCACCAAAGGCATCAACGTTGCGGAGCTTCAGACAGTTTATGTGCGATGTGCGACAGGCTGCAGTGAAACTGCTCGTGCTTACCTTGCGTTGCGATCGAATACGCCTTCGAACCTCTTTGTCAAGGAATGCGACAGCTCTGTGACGGAGGGCTACATGGCCTCCTATGGGAACGAGAACACGGGCTCAGTATCTTTGGTGCACAAGAGCGGAGACTTGTGGGCCATCGAGAACATCGATGCAACTTCACTCATTGCGGGCAGATACTATGGTATTTGTGTTGACATGGACGGTGCAGTGTCTACCCTTGGCTTTGGGGACACAGGCTTCATGATCTATGTGAGTGGGTTAGAAGGGATTTCACCCTCTGCTATACGTCAAGAGTTTGCTCAAGAGATCCAGCTCACCTGCCCGTATTGCAATCCTGGCAATGACATCACTCAAGGTTACATCTCCTTAGAGTGTGACATAACGCTTTACTTTGGCTTCGATCTGCCAGCGACTGCGGGTGTGAATTCGCCCACCAATCGCTTGCCAGGCCCTGGTGGGGTGACCAGCGCTGATGCCACAAAGCTCTACATCGATGCGAGAGAGTTAGATCTGGGCGGAGTGTATCATCTCTGTATGGACTTGGATGGCTCCAATGCCAAGATGGGGATGGGAGACACTTCCTTTTTCGTTTATGTCACCACCATGACTGCTATCAATCCTTGGGGAATACTGCCAGCTCAAAATCAGACTGTGGTGATGACCTGCCCAACTGGTTGCTCTGATGCATCGGCGGCCTACGTGGGAAGCTACTGCGACGAGACAGTCAGCAATGGAGAGATGAAAGCTGTCACAGGCGAAAGGACAGCTCATGGCAGTTTCACTAAGCCCAGCACCTTGCCCACAGACGATTATGAGGTAATGTTGGATGCAGAAGGAATGACGCCTGGAAAGCACTACTCATTGTGTACTGATTTGGATGGCAGCAACACTCACTTGCCCTGGGGCAACGCCGACTTGCCAATTTACATCTCTCCTGTAAACAAGACTTGGTACAACGGCTTCTATTCAAGTGCAACTGCAGAGTTGCGCTTAAATTGTGAGCGCTGCTCCATCGAAAGCCGTGTGTATATCATAGACGAGCAGTATTTCTGTGACCACTTGGACTTTGGCGGACAGAAGACTGGGAGTGCAGACCAGTCCAGCTCTGTTGCAACCACTCCACTGGGGGGAACGGCAGGAGTGGTGCTGGCCTTCCTCGACAGCACGGCCTTGACTCCCGGATTGAGGTTTCGGATTTGTATGGACCTCGATGGAGTTGCGACTGACTACTCCTTCGGGGATACCGGCTTGCAGGTCTACATGGCTTCTGTAACAGCTTCAGGAGGTACTATCTCAGCTGCGGCAGGGCAGGTACTAACGATAACCTGCAGTGGCTGTTCTACAGACACGATGGCCTACCTTGCTATCAATTGTGACGGCACCATCGCTGATGGCAGTATTGCCGCCACATTCATGAACACAGCTGCGGTCAACCTTGCTGGGGCTTCGCCCGAATGGACCGCGACCATCGACGCATCCCATCTACAAGCTGGCCGACACTACACGCTGTGCACCGACTTGGATGGCAGCACTGGAACGAAGCCCATGGGTGCAAACGACCTCTTTTGGTACGTCACAGGTCCAGGTGTAACTCAGGCGTTGCACGAATGAACCTTTCCAAATTGAAAGGAGAAAAGATGCCTGTGAGTCCGGTGGTGATAGAGATCAATAGAGTCAACCACCTCTCTAGTTTGGGGGGCCGTTGTTTGCAAGACTGCCAGGCAGCCATACGCGACTTCGAGTTGTGCCTTGTTATTTTGATTTGTTAGTTCAAGAACATCAAAATCAAATCATTTGGGATCAAAGGTGACTCTTGTATTGCCTTTGCAACTGGAGAGCCTTCAGTGCCAGACACTCAGCACATTGGTTGTTTCGATTGAAGATCAGGAGGTGTGAGGTGTGGTGAACTGACTTAGGTGAGCATGAAATGAAAGTGTGCTGGGCTTACTGTGTTTTGGGGTAGCTGTCCATTGAGAGGAACTTTGCTCATCGTGCTTTCACAGGACAAAGCAAGGCAATGAACTGATTTGGCCATATGACTTGCCTGCCATACGGCCTGCAGCAAACAACCAAGAAGAATTGCAGTGTTCCTTGCCTTTATCGGTAGGATGACAGGATGGCAGGAATTTCATGAAATTTCAACACACTCCAATCCTTGCGTCTACTGTCACAGTGCTCAGGTTGCACTCTGGTGATGGTGCTGCAGCTTGAATGAACTTGGAAGACATCGCAGAATCCATTGTTCCAGCTTATCTGTGAAATGTTGACTCAAGATACTATACAACTAATACATCGGTTTGGACAAACAAGCAATGGTTCATAAATTGAAACCATTTGTATAGAGACCGCTGGTTTACTACAGCCCCTCGATTCTTTTCGATATCAATATGGTGTTCAGAAGCAGTTCGATTTGCAGGCTGGTTCCTCCAGGCTTACCACACATTCTTTTCGTCAGCCAATGGTGTTCCGCAAGGTATAGCAAGGGCACAAAACTTGGAAGCATTGGACTGCGCTTTCCTGGCTGGAGCCCATCTCATGCTTTGGACGCAGAGCGCTTCCAGTATCGCTGCTTGGTTTTTTTCGCTCGCTGCTGGTCCAATCATCACTCCAAGTCACACCAAAGCCAGTCACCTGAGGCTTCGAAAAGCCGCTCGTTTTAAAAAGCTCAACATTCGGCACAGGCGCTCACAAGGGTCAGCAATCCTCTTGTTGTGGCTCATGGCACGTTCCTCCGCCTTACACCTCACGCTCTCTTTTGAGACATGGTTTCTGCCAGGTGCTCTTTCAGGAACTTTAGAAGTCAACTGGAACGAGCTTGGCATCGCAGCTGAGAACCAGCTTGCAGCTGCAGCTTCTCAGCTGCAATTTCTCGCTGCTTGAGTGCTCTCGGGACCGCTGACTGACACCGGACGCTCGTCGGATGCTCGATGTCCGAGGCAAGGCCCAAGCCTGTTCGTCCGGACGCTCCTGCATGCATTAACAGACAGAGCTATTTGCAATGACTATGGATATAATTATACAGTCAGTCAATGAAACAAAGAGGTGCGCTTCAGAGATGCAGACATTCATCTGGCCATATCTATATATCTAGATGGTGTACAGTGGTTTCAGAGTAAGATGGCACAATCCCCAAGATGTCTCTTATACAAGGGTCCATATAAACCACATTTGAGGATTGTGCCATCTATTCTGAAACCACTATATATATATATATATGTTATACATGTGCCGTTGCACATCTCAAGTTGCATGTTTACATATATTCCCAAGCATCTCCAGCTAGCATAATAAGACACTTGCTCCGATTTTGTTCGCATTGATTGATTTATGTACGGACCCTGTTTGGATGATAGATTTGTGTAATCTTCCTCTGTTCCACTTTGCCTGTCACTTTGGTACACCTTTGTTATTTTCTATGCTCAGTCGCTGTCCATCTCTCAAATACTCTGAAGCGTTTTCTCTCGAAATCTGAAGGCCTGTCTCTCTCTCTGTCTCTTTTTCCTTCCCTCGCTCCCTCGCTCCTTCCCTCCCCTCCCTCCCAGGGTCTCTTGGGTTGCTCCTTAATTCAAAGAGAACTAGTTTGCCCACTCTAAGGACAAATGCTGTGTGGTTCAATAATGAGACAGCCACAAGTTGCTGTCGGACATCTTTCATGCAGCCACTGCAGTTGAAGATCTGCAGGCTAAATGTGAGCAAGGTCCGGAGCGAACATTTGCAGCACACAGGACTTGAAGCATGTTGATCCAAGCTGAGAGATGTTTCAGAGCTCAGTCAGCTCAGATTCGCAAAACACTTCCGAACGAACAAGGAACAAGGTATGACAACCACCCAAATGGTCTCCTTGACTTCAGCTATGGGACTTGAGGGACCTTGAAGGCTTTGCTTTTCATGCGGAAGAGCACCAAACAGCTGCATGTTCCGCAAAATCATTTTCCGATTTGACCAAGCAAAGCTGGCCAAAGGCCAAGCTGCTTTTGTCCGCTCAAAACGCCGTAGTGCGATGAAAGGTGAAAAGTCTTTCAGGGGTGAAAAAGTGCCTCTGATGGATGCGACGGTTTGTCCGACTTTGTTCGTTTGGTGGTCACAGCCTGCGAGGAGTTGCAGAAGGCACCTGATTTGACAAAGACAAAGCTGTGTTGGGACCTGGGATGTACATCGAATACTCGTTGCAGTATTTTTGTCCATAGTGACTGACAGATTTGGGCCTAGCAAGAGGCCAGTGTCTCAGGCTACAACTTCTTCCGTCGGAAGTGCAACGACTCCAACTGCAAGTTTGCACATGGGTGGGGGCCCCAGCGGACGGCGACCGGGGAGTGCCTCGACGAAGGCGTGGAGTGACACCTGAGGTATGGTGAACTCAGAGCGACTGACACAGTCTTCAAAACGGAGCTTTGCCGATGGTGGGCCAACGGAAGCTGCAAGGTTCGATGGTTTCACCGGAGAGTCGTTTTATGTATTTTTAGTTTTCCACAGGTCTTCGAAAGCAAGACTCATGCAGTTCACATTAGATCACATTAGAACATTCACTGAGTGAGCCAGGCTGGTTCTTCCTGTCGCTATGCCCATGGAATTGAAGAGCTCAGGAGCAATCCAAACTTTACGGGTGCGACTCCAAAGACCTGTTGCTTCGAAAGACCTTCTTCGCAAAAAAAGATGCTCGTGACCTCTCCGAGGTATGTTCGGAGCGGATTTCGACCTCTCCGAGGTGCCTTCGGACGTATTTGGAGTGTAGAAGAAAGCCCTTGGAGCGCGGTGTTGGTGAGCTAAGTAGGACGTGTTGATGCCAGGAATCCATGGACTTTGGCTTTGGCTTCTATCCGTATTTGTTGGAGGTCTTGGAACTTGAGAGCACATGAGAGATCATGAGAGAGCAGAGCATCGTTTCATGTTGTTGACTGTGCAGAAGGGTGTATCCATAAGAAACCGCAGGAACAACTTGCGAGCATGGCAGCAGAAGATGGTAGTGCTGATGCTGGTGCTGACGCTGATGCTGATGCTCAGGCCCAGTATGTTGCGGATTGTCAAGAACCACATCAATCATGAATCATGACCCTCAAGAGTTTGGTGTGTTTGGTGGTGAGGTCAGGCTGGGTTAAATGTTCTTTGGAAAGGCGAACGCGAAAAACTCAAGCTGTTCCAGTCGAAACATCAAAGCTGGATTTAGACTGATCATTCAATCTCTGCCTTACTTGCCAGATGGAGCGATCCGGTAGTGATGGAGAGGTTTCAGAGGCTGCTGGGCGGAAGGTTGCAGCAATTTGTCCCTTTCAGAACCATGTATGATCTAGTAACTAGCATGTATACACAATTATATACGCATATATAGCCTTTGCGGCTTTTCCTTGCTTCCTAACACAGAGGAACACCTGATTCGATACTCCCCGATTGATTGGAGTATTAGGGAGAGCCAAGCAGTAAATCAGGCACAGCTCTTGGATTCCGATGCACCCTCCGAGACCCTGACATCTGAAGTCCCAGGACAGAGTTCATGGTTCTCAAATGCAACAGCTGTTCTTCTGGTTCTTCTGGGAACCTTGGCTGTTGCTTTTCAGGACAAAGCAAAATCCAGCGGCAACAAACGGTCATGACCCGAGTTTGAAAGCATGGGGTGACCGGAGCGGCGTTGAGTTAGGGAGAAAAGACAAGCACAGAACAACTTTGACAAAACTCTTTTTGGACTCTTAAAGCTAGATATACTTTCAACGATGGGTGCCAAAACCAACCAAAGAGTCTCTGAAAAGTCGACAAGGCATGCTTTGCTCCTGTCTTCGGACAGACCGTAGACGGTAATCAGCTGAAGTCACTCAGCTTGGCATCAGGCTCCTCCAGCAGTAGCCTTTAGCAAGGCACTGAAGCACTCTCGTTGTTTGCTTTGCCTCTGCGGGAATTTCTGTTGGAAGAGAAGCAGAATGCAGTGCCAGGACGATGACAATATTATACTTCGCATCAAGGGCACCTTCATGGAGGTTCGATTGAAGAACCGGCCGGGAAAGGGAACGAACCATGTGTGTTTGGCCCCAAATCAGGGTCTCGGTCCTTCTCTTTTCTGGAACTGCAAGACAGAACCCCCCACACACACACACACACATCATCCTAAGCTGCCCACGAAAAGCCATTGTCTTTGACCTTTCAGACCCGGCAGCGATGCCCGCGGCGAGCGCCCCGAGGCGGTCCGCATCGACGAAGAGATGCCTCTCTCTGCGTCCATGCGGCGTTCGTGGAGCGACGGCGACCTGGCGCAGCTCTGCGAGGCGCGGATCGGCATCGGTGTCGCCGACCAAGGGGTGGGTGGCACATGGTGTTTTTTGTTTGCAGAGCATGCGGGTTTGAGTCTATGTCTATGTCTACGCACCATGAGGTTTTGCGAGCATGGAGTTGGTGTTTTCCGGACACTTCCCAAATATGTTTGTAACTTCTGCCAAGACTCCGTTTTTGGACTGCGACAACAGAGTGCAACGTGTACGATGAAGGTGCAAAATTGGTCAAATCTCTTCAGCATTGCACCCACTGCGGCAAAAGTTGTTTTCAGGTTAGCCGTGATACCGCCACCTGAAAGGGACAGCAAGAGAGAATTTATATAGGTCCAGCGCACTCAGGGAAGTTTGATGGCACCACAAAGATACCCACAAGTTTTTCAGGTTACGGCCACCTTGAGAAACTCCCTTGCAGAGGTGATCGACAACGAAGCAGTCGCATGACGTCAGAGCAAGACTTCTGACGTCAGAGTAACGCTGTGCAAAGATCTCCTCCGCAAAGCTCTCGGACTGTCAAGCAAGATCTCCAACCCCTTTTCTCATGTCCTCTCCTCGAATGTGAATCTGAACTCGAGGACGTGTGAAGAGACACTATCGGATTTCCTTTGGTTCGATGGAGCCGTTTGAATAGTGATAAATTTGGGCAAGCTTGACGACTCAATTCGCCCCTTCTTTCCGCTTTCGCTTTCTTTTCCTGCAGGCCATCGAGAGCGATTCGGACTAAAGTGATGCTGGTTGGAATTGCAGTCCATTTGAAGGCTGTCATACCACCGTAGCGTCAAATGCTCGAAAAGTCATCAGCGACACCAAATGGTCCAGTGTCCAGAGGTTTTTGATACGTGCCAGCTTTTGTGAGCGGCACCAATATTGTTTCAAGCTTTGGTCTACATTGCAAAGGTTTACATAGATTTGTGCAATGTTTTCTCCTAACAACTGTAGACCAAAGCGCACTTATAGATCTTGGCTTTAGGCGCCTTGTCGGCAGCGTACCCTGGGCAGAACCTTGCTCATAAGGACTTCATCGAAACATGACTTGTTTGTTGCAACTTTTGGCTTGTGCCGGTCCTTCAGCAAATGGCATGGTTCTCTCCCAGTGAATGGCGCCATTCCAAAGGCAACCTGGAATGGCGGCCCCGAAGTTTTCACAGCGAGCGAGGGTGACTTAAAACTTCAGTAACCCTTCACGCTCAGTTCTTCGTCCCAGCGAGGCCTCACTTTTTGAAGCGTGGCAAGCCATGCAGGCAGGCCGTGAGGTACAGCCACCGAACTCTTAATCCCTCCAGCCAAACGCTTTGGGCTTCAGAAGGAATGCCAAACGTATCCAAAGATCGTAGGACCTGTTTGAATACTAATGCGCATTGCTTATGCATGGCCTGCTTGAGCCGAAAGCCCATGGCGTTTGGTACAGAAGCAAGGACGGGAGGTGCAGCGCGCAAAAACATCGCCGGAACTGTCAGGATGACTGTGAGCTGTGGCATATCTCATGATCCTTTTTGGCCACCCTTTTGTCGCCGCGTTTTTTCGCCGTTTGCAGCGTGCTGACAGAACGTGAAGAAGTCTTTTTCACTTTTGCAGACTTCCAGTAGAAATGGACATACTGAGACCAGATCTGCAGAACTTAGAGGAACACCTTTTTCTTCTTGTTTTGCTTCAAGTGGACAGTTCTTGCTGTTAGCGTTTGAGCCCTTGGCCTGATGGGCTAGAACCTCAATAGGGCTTTGAGAACAGAGCGGGTGTCAAATAGCATGTCTTGAGTTGTGCGCGAGTATGAATTTCAGGTCTGACCTGTTCTGAGCTGCAACATGCCTGTCGGGAAGATGCTTGGCTCATCTTGGCTTATTTCTGTGTCCTTTTGGGCAAAGAATTACAAAAACAAAGCATGTTGCCTCAGGAATGCGATAAAGAAAGGAGGTGCTATGTGGACCAGAATGAGATGAAGGCACAGCCACTCTTCAGGATCTTTAGGTATTCAGGTATTCATGTTGCTTGCTTCATTCTTCTTGCATGCCCTGACCGTGGCAGTTTGCTCCACCATGTCCCGAATTCAAGCCCTATGTTAGCCAAATGCAAACCAGCTGCGGGCTTAAGGACTTTGACTTCCATCGACCGATTCCATCGACACGAAGCCTGAGGTGGACAGCGCAACTACTTCAGCCCCTCTTCAAGGCACACCAAAACATCACCGGAAGTTTGGACCCGAAAGCGCGTATCGAACGAAAAAAGGACCCACCCGCGAACAGGTCCACAGCGGCGACCTCCTCTTATAGTCTGCAGACAGGACGAAACCAGCCGAGCCGTGCCCGAGCTGCGTTTCGGATGTCGGCAGGGATTCACTGTGATGGAAAGCTTGACAAGCCACAAGGTTCGCGCATGCTTGCTGATTCAATCCATTCAGCTCCGGGCATCGTCCTGGCCTTTTGGTTTCAAACTGCCAGGCATAGAGTACTTCCCTTCCCTAGAAAAGGCAACAAATCCTCCCAATCTGGACCCAGGTACTGAAAATAACAGGACAGCTCAACCTCACCCTGCACTCTCTCCCCTCTCCTGCGCTCTCCACAACGAGACTTTTCGCCGACGATCGCAGCCGGGTGGATCGACGATGCAGAGGCATGCGGAGGCAATGGCCAAATGCATAGTGGATCGGATCTGAAGCCGTATTAGGTATTTGGTTTGGAGCTACTAAGTTACTAGGAGCAAGGACGCCTACTAGGACGCTAGGTATTTGGTTTGGGATTGGTACTTTTGGCCGTGGAGCTCCATTTTTTCCTTCCAAAGGGGTGAATAGACTCGGGATAGATGATTGAATGCTGCGTTTGCCTTCTGCCTTCCGGACCATTCCAGGACACCGATTGTCACCTCAGTCGGCAAGGGTCTCAGACCTTTGGGCATTCACAAGACATGGGTTTTCACGTGGAAGGCTGTTGGCAGAAAATTTATTATCATTTTTCGGGTGTGGGAATGTTTCAGACGGTTTTGGCAAACTCACCAGATTCGGCGAAGAAAGCTCCTTCCGCTGTTGAGGTGAGTTGGGCAGATGGTCTTGGGAAGCGTCCTGGAGTCCCCATCGGCCGAGTGCAGTTGACGCCAAAGGCCGGAGAAAAAAACGACATCGGCCGACAGCAGTCCGGTCTGGTCGCGTTTGATTCGAGGCAACGTCATTCCCACATCGGCCTTCAGCATCTCTTCAGTCAGCAAAGGCACATCTTGGATCATCTTGGCATTGCACGATTGCAGCGACACTTTTGACATATTTGATGAAAGCACCTCATTTGTTTACCAAGTGCAGACAAAGCTTTCGGTACTTTTACACCCTTCACTCGTCTGCACCTGACTTGCTTAGACAAAGCCCAAGGCTGGCAAAAATCTCCAACAAGAGCTTGCCATTGCAAAGCTCCTTCACTTGCGAGCAAAGACAAGTGACCTGGACCGACAGTCCTTACAGTGACCGCAATCTTCACATTGTCATGCATTTCCAGCCATGTTCTGTTAAAACCGAAGCCCCAAGAATCACTGTTGAGCCGGGCTTAAAGGACTGGGCACCATTGGCACCGAAGTAATACTTGGTCAGCCAACGCAAAGTGGTTGGAGGATACTAATCACAAAGATTGCCGTGTGCCCTGCAGCCCTTGGCTGGCAGCTCGACCGCTTCCAGAGCTGTTTCAGCCCCACAGCAAGGCTGCCCCTGCGTCTCACGACACGATAATGCACCGGCGGCCAAGCAGGGCCGTCGAGCCGTGATTTGAAAGACACCGGAAAGGAAAGTTTGCCGAAATTGTTTTGCTCATTGGAGTTTAACTGGAAAGGTCATGAGAAGGCTATGGCGCTTTGGAGAGACCACCGTGTTGCTCTCCCACCATTTTTGTGGCTCCAAAGTGCGGAGATAGCGAGAGAGGTTGCTTTCTCCATGGCAGCCTGAGCCTGCAACCATGGTCGTCAGTGCTGCTTGCATGAAGTTTGACCAGTTTGACACATGAATGCCCTGATCCTCCAGTTTGCCTAGTTTGCTTCTATTGTTTCGCCCTTTTGAACCCTTATAATCTTTATAATGGAAGAAGATCTTGAGCAGTTTACGTAGCAGTTTACATATATAGTTAACTGGAATTCTTCAGTTGGCGAGGTTCTGATGGTGGCAGAGAAGCCCTCTATTGCACAAACATTGGCGGATGCTTTAGCACCGGGCAGAAAGTACAGTACGCGCGGTGGAGTCCCTTTGCCTGCAAAAATCCTCCTAGCTTGACCAAACCATGCCATCACAAAATTTGACGAATGTCAAGGCATGATGTTGTCTCCCAGTTTTCCAAGCAGTGCCATGAGGTATCGCCTGCTTGCAAAGTTCATGAGTGCCTCGGATGACCGAGCAGATGTTTCCTGGTGGCCTTTCAAGGGTTTTCCATCAAAGAAACTACTAGGAGCAAAGGGCATCGCCACTAGGAGCAAGGACGCTACTAGGGGCTCCTGGCCTTACTACTAGGAACAAGAAGCCATTAGAAGCAAGAATTCAATAGAATTAAAACTAAAACTGATTCAGGATCTTTGTTTGGCAACGAAGCAGGAACATTGCATCCAAGGTGGCAGGGAGACTTCTATGGCCAACGTGCTTGGTTCAAGGTGACCAGCTGTGCTGGTCGGATGCCCGGTCAGGGGAGTTTCTGCCGGTCGCAGAAACTTCTTCCTCCCTTTGCACAGCCAGATATTGCAGTGGGCATGGGGTTGACTTGCCAAGTCTTTTTCTGGGTCCAGGTTGTCGGGTCATGGACCCTCGTGGTCGAGACGTCGCGTGGTGGTCAGGTCATGTCTACTCCATCGACTTCCCGCCGGAGTACAACAATTGGGACAGAGTTGATCCTCTGACCCTTTTTGACGCACCCACGAGGAAGGTGGAGGCCAATCCCAAACTGAGGCGCCAAACGATCAACTGAGGGTCAATGAACTGAGCACCTGAGTACTGTTTGGATGTGCATGCATGTGTGGTGCCTTTGAGCTGATGCTGACAGCCTATTGACACAGCACATCCAGACACGACCGGGTGAATTCTCGCGGGTTAGACATAGTCTTCAACACTTGGTAAGTCCTCTCTATGGTGCACCTCAAGCCACAATGGGAAGCAAACTGGGAGAGGAGAAGGGGCCCTTACCTCCAAAGTTTGAGGCCTTCACTAACACATTGGATATATTTCGGTCATTACCTCTTGATCAATCAAGCAGTGCTCGCAATAGCTGAGTCCATAGTCTCATACCCATCCCCAGCTGTACTGCTGTTTGCAAAACTTTTCGAAGACGCCACAAAAAAAAACTAGCAGTCGATTTCCTTGCTGTCAGGATGCCCAAGCATTTTCAGACAGAGGCCCTTCCTGCTTGAATGCCCTAGCTACCATCGGTAGGAGAACCCTTGGCAAGCTTTCGTGGATGTTTTGTTTGATCTATAGTATAGTTTTTGTTTACTTTGCTTTGATGTCCTGATGCTGAGACTTGATACAGCACATACTTCTGGCACAGACTTTTGTAAGTAGACGATTCACAACTTTGCTAGGCCAAAGGATGCACCTACTTAGTTCTGTGGCTGGACTGTGATCGCGAGGGCGAGAATATTTGCTACGAGGCGCTACGTTTTCATGAACATGTGTACGGTGCGACCTGGAAATTGAGGGGTCTGCCTGGTCCAATGGGTTGTTTTTTGGAGACACCCAAGTGCGAATAGGTCAAATCTTCCTAGGCTTTCGAGCACTCAATGCCCAGGTCATGGAGAATGCCATCCCAAACATGTCCACTTGGCACGGCGAGCAACAAGTCTGGCGGGCGCAGTTTTCATCCCTGGCGCCCGTCGATCTCAAGTGGGCGATGGCAAATCTTGGATCTCCAAACAAAGCGATGTCCGACTCCGTGGATGCACGGGCAGATGCTTGGAGGGGCGTTTTTCTCTCCGTTTTTCTGGTAAAGGAGACATTTCGAGGCCTTTAGAGGTCGGTCTTTACACTGGGAAAGTCAAGTCGGTGAGAGTAACGTGGAGACTAGAGTCGACTGAGTCGTCCAATCAACAGAATTAACTATTCTGTTGAGGAAATGGATTTGAAGCTTGGCTGCGCTTTCACGCGCTTCCAGACCAAGTTCTTCCAAGGGAAGTATGGAGACTTAGACACGAACCTTGTATCTTACGGGCCTTGTCAAACTCCAACACTTTGGTTCTGCGTTCAAAGAAGCGACGAGATCAATACATTCCAACCGAAAACCTACTACACAGTGGATGTGACCCTGTCCAAAGCTGGCCGCGAATTGGCACTTCAGTGGGACAGAGAGCAAACCTTTGACATGGGCGCTTGCAAAAAAAGCATGAGCCTGGTCCAAGAAGATCAAGCAAAAGCTGTCGTGACAGACGTCACACAAAAAGAGGATCGGATGGCACGTCCACAAGCACTCAACACTGTTGCTATGCTGAAGATGGCAAGTACGAGGCGAGCGTTCTGAATAGCACAGGGGTCAGGCGGTTATATATAATAGGGGAGCGAATCTCCTCTATAAACCATGGACCTGTGGGGGTCCATTTGGGGCATTCTATACAGGGTATGCTATAGAGGGTAGTGCACACATATCTCTCAGATACAAACGAGTCTATATACGGTCTACGAGTACTTGCAGCAAGCTGCGGGAAGTCCCTCTAAAAGAGCTTGAAACGCATATTGTTTCACACATGTAACAGCGTTTGAAAGAAGACACATTGAAGAATAATTGAATTGCTACTAGTAGCAAGGGCATGGCTACTAGTAGCAAGGGCATCGCTCCCACAGGCTCGGGCTTGGACCCCAACAAGCATTGCACCTGGCCGAACGCTTGTACCTGGACGGTTACTTGACATACCCGCGAACTGAAACCAACACCTACCCCAAGAACTTCGATCTTCAGGCTGGCCAGTGTCTTTTTATGCCTTTTTGCAACGTGTCATGCCTATTGGGTGGAAGACTCAGCAGGTTCTGTTTTTGTTTGAGGGGAATGTTTCGACTGCCTGTGCCGTGGTGCGCACACGGTGCCAGAGCCGCTAGGGCGCTGTCCGAGCGCAAACTGGTCATCCCGTGTGGGGCTCCTATTCGAACGATCTCCTTTCAGGGGGCCTTGCTCGACCCAGAGAAGGCGGGTCTCTTTGAAGTTGCGGTATAAGTAGTTATGTAAGTTTCCTTAAAAGTCTAGGAACCAAATCATTAGTGTGAGCGCTTCTTCAAGGAAGCTTCCCCCACGGCGGGGGGAGCTTCCTTGAAGAAGTGTGAGCTATCCTGCGTCCATGCTAGTAGGGTACAAGCAGGGTACTAGCTAGCTGCCTCTTCTACTAGCTACCTCTACGGCCTACCCCCCTCAAACAAAATTATGTGCTGTTTTTTCGTGTGGACTCTTTTAGCTTTGTGGACCCTCTTTGAGGCGTCGACATGGGAGATCACCCACCTATCACACCAGTCCGTGCAGCCACAGAGGGTCAACTTGGAGATGCATACCGACTCTACGACTCTCGGAAATGGAGAAACACTTAAAGTGGCAAAACGTGAGCGGTCTTTTCGCGGGCATACCTTGAAGCTTCGAAGGGCGGCTCAGGTGGCACAGAAGTGAAATGCGTATCGAACGGACGTGAGTGCAATTCAACTCACCCCCTGAGGCCCCCTTTCGAGCCGCCTTTGCATTAGCCTTATAGGCTTTCTGGTGGGCGCGTTGCCGTTCACGTTGTTCCTGCCACGTGGTGTCTTCCTTGAGGCTCCACTTATTGTTTTCCAAGAACGACAGCAACATCTTGTTGTCTTTCTCCTTGGTGAGCCCATCAGAGATCTGTTGGGGTCCCGGCACCCACCTGCACAAAGAGCGATTGCTCTCATCAAGCAAGCTCTCCTTGATCGCCAAAAGGTCCAAAGCCGTGCGACGATCCTGAGGCAGACTCTCTGTCTGCAAGGTGTCATGTGCAGCCCTCGCATCAAGGACCAAAAGCAATTCCCACCTTCGGACAAAATGTCCCCACTTCCTCACCTGAAAATCTTCACAAATGATTTCTCCAAAAAGAGCTCGGACATATTCTCCATGCTCATAGCCCATAGAAGCTGCGCTCGCCTCAATGGCCATAGAGGAGCGGACAATCCGCTTGCATGAAGAGCTTTGCCATTCCACCAAATTCATGCGGCTGTGCCCCTCCTTGATGTTCGGATGAGCGATAGCCACCAACCATCCCTGTTGGGATTTACCCTCTGGCATAGTGCCATAGGCTCCATCAGTAGCCACCACAAAAAGCAATTCATCCAGCGAACAGCCAAGTTGCACGAAGTTCAGGGTCACATTCTTCTTGAGTTGTCGAATAACTTGGTTGGCCATACGCAGATGGCGTACTTGTGGTGCTTTCATACTCTGCTGGAGAAGCGACACGAGGAACAGCACATCGGGTCGGCTCTGTCGCGCTGCCCAGCTGAGCTTGCCGTTGATGGATCGCAGCAAACTCACCACAGACTCAGTCAAGGCACGATCGTCCGACTCAGACCCACCAATGTTCACTTCAGTGAGGTCGGCGCAATAGTCTGCCATCGAAGTGCTGATCTCAAAAGTGCTAGTATCTTGTTTCAAATGGCGACCCAGGAACTTTAATCCATCACTCATGGGCGCCCAGCTGCCAAAGGTCAACCGTCGTTGAAGCTCAGTCCAGATGGGTTCTGCAGCATCACCTCCTGCCAGCAACACGTCGTCAACGTGAACCGTTGCCATGGCAGAAAGAACCCCCTTTTGATGAAGTGTGAAAACACAAGGTGCCAGAGTCATCTCTCGGAAGCCCAGCTGCTGGAGATGTTTCCTCAGGCCTAAGTACCACAAACGAGGTGATTCGTTGAGGCCAAAAACACCCTTCACCACTCTGACCACATCTTCTCGATAGCCCTTCAACTTCTGGCCCACATATTGTTGAACTTCAAGAGGCATCTTCCGTGGGAACCAGATGTACAAGGGCTTGTCTCTAGGCAGGGGCTCTCCCTGTAGAAAGGCCGCGGTGATGTCACCCCCATAGGCTGTCCACTTCAAGGTCACCGTGATGACCAACAAGAGATGATGCCCAAGCAACTGTGCTGTTGGCGACGAGGTGGCATACTCACCGGCATGCGGATCCAAATGTCCGCCAACACATCGTCTCCCTTTTGGGCCAAATTCTCTCTGGAGCCACTTCTTATTGACAATCACGAAGCGGCTCTGCAAAGTGGAATCTTTGTTGATCAACTGGTCCACGGGTACCGGCTCAATGGCGTCATAGGTGAAGTGGATCTCCAAAGCCTTGATGAGTGCTGGTATGGTCAGCCGCACTTCGGTAGGCGTCATGTCCTTGAGGTATATCTCCCCCCCTTGCTCCTGGCTCAGGACCTGCACGGTGCCCTCTCTCTCGCTCCATTTGTAGGGCATCATCATCAAATTGCTCCAGCACCGCTTTCATGCGCTCGCCTTCCGTCAGGAGGGTGGTAGAGTTGAGAGCCCAAGCTTCTGAGACCATCAAAGCTTCTGCTACCAGAGGAGCCAAAGTGCTAACTCCTGGTTCCACTATGGTCGATGATGAAGCTTCGGCCCTTTGTGTCTTCAACGTGGCCTCTCCCCCTTCATCACGTTGTCGCACACTCTCCTCCACACCTGCTTGTAGTTCTCGATGAAGATGTTGAACATCTTTCTCAGCAGCAAGGCGCAATAGAGGGGAAGTATCCGCGAGCTTCAACTTAGCACCCGCCTCTTCGAGGATCGCACGCCAAGTGTCCCCCTTGCCTCCCCTCTCAAAGAAGTCGATGCGCTGCGGCACGGTTGCCTTGCCCACTGGTTCATAGGGTCCCACTCGATGGCGTGGTGGTAGTCCATCCATCATGCGGCGCCGGTCTTCCGAAGCCTTGGCCATTTCAATAACTTCGGGAGTGGGAACAGGCACTTGAGGAGGTGGCACAGTGGACTCTTCTGTCCCCGGTGTCTCTGATGCCTCCACTTGTTGCGGCTCAGCCCGACCCGCCAAGTTGCCCGAGTCAATCTGCACCTCGCCAGGCGGGCCGGGAAGAGAAGCCGCTGGTGCTGCTTCAGGTTCATCCTTCTCTTCTGTTTGATCTTCATAGCCTGGTGGTCGACGTCCCCCTGTCAACTCAGCCTCCAACTCCGCCATGGACTCTTTGATGAACGACGTGGCAACCTCCTCCTCCTCCGTGGCTAAGCGGACATTCTCTAAAGCCACTCGGACCACAGCTCCTTTGAACCGGACCCACAGCCGATCAGGACCATCAGAGCAAGCCACGATGGCGGGGCCTTGGTAGGCTGTGGCATAGTCTTGCATCCTCTTGTTCTGCGCTGGCTGCTTGAAGAAGTACACCACTGTTCCTGGTGTCAGAGCATCTGCCTTCAAGTGTGGCGGTCTTGACCGGCTGTTGAGAGCCATGCGCAGACGTTCATTGGAGTCTAGCCAGTGAAAAGCGGCAGCAGCCTCTTGTCGCATGCGCTCCATCTTCTGTTGCTCTTGTCGTTCCATCAAATAGCTGTTGGTGGCAAACTTGATCTCTCCTTGGTCGATTTGTTCTACCAGGGATGATGGCAGCACCACATCTCTTCCTTGGACGACCTGCAAAGGAGACCGCCCACATTTGTGGCTCAATCTGTTCTTGGCCTGCGCCGCCATGGCCAAGGCGTAGCGCAGCTCAGGCTCCTTGCTCAAAGACATTTCATGGATCATCTTGAGCATGATCAGTTTGAGTATCGAGCCGTGCCTCTCAGCCACCCCATTCTTCCATTTGGCTGACGTGGGAAGCACCTGCAGGTTGATGTCATACAGGGCGCAGAGGTGAGGAAATTGTCCACAATACTCAGGGCCGCCATCGACAGTCAGTCGTTGCATAGGCCCATGAATCAAGATCCACCGGTCAAACAAGAGGTCGGAGCTGACCTGAGACGATGGGTTCTTGGATAGCACCGCGTACTGCAGCGAGCAAAACCCATCGACCAAGTGTGTGATGTTCCATCGACGGCCCTCGGCATCCAGAACAAAGAAGGAGTCGGAGGATACATGTTGATTGAAGCGTTCTGGGTTCGTCGAACTCGACTTGGGTGTTGAGGCCGGTGGATGCACACGTGCGCAAATCTCACATCTCAAATCCTTGGATGCCTGGACCACTTCCTTGGTTGCCCCGTTGATGGTGAGCATACGGGTCAGTCGTTCATTTGAGGGATGGCCAAGTGATCCGTGTAGCTTGGCCACCTGATTGCGGATGGTCTTGGTCGCCCGGAGAGATGGTCCAACGAAATGCACATAGCCATAGCGGCTCCCTATGCCGCTGAAGTCTCCCTTCCGTTGGTCCTCTTCTCGCTGAAGGCGACGGAAGGTCTGATTGATGGCCATCTCTGTCTTCAGCTCTTCAGGGGCTGCCCCATGTTCTAGTCTAGCCATCCTTGATCAGGTGCATCATCCTCAGCCGTGTTGGCCAGAACCAAATGATCATCAACTTGTAGAAACTCCGGCTGAGGCTCACAAAGATGTCCCTTCTCACACGCCGCACACCAACCCGTGCGACAATCGGCGCACCAGGCAGCTGACAAAGCATAGCGCCCGTCCTGCGCACACACTGTCTCATTGGCGGCCAACTCGAGGAACGATCGAGGCTCCACCCCACCATCAAAGCTGGAAACAAAAGGCCAAGGAGCTAGTGTGTCGCCGCTGCCAGCAGCCTGCTTGGAGTAGAGCCACTCCTGCGCAGGCTAAGATGTGCTTGCCGAATTTGGTTGTCCAAGTCCCAGCCACGAGCGAGCGGTTGACCCACTGGCCATTGCAAAACGTCTTACCCTCGATGACCTCGTGCTGGTCAGGACGATGCGTGCATTGAGCATGCTTCATCAGAGCTGCAGCGAAAACAGAAGAATTGACATCCAAAGCCGTACGTTTCCTATACCACCTATGAGTGTGTGGATCTCGCAAATCAAACATGCACTGATCGACGACGGCCCGATGTACGTGCTCGCGCTTCAACATACACTGCAACTTCAAAGCGGCGCTCAACAAAGGCTGCTCCAAAAGAACTAACCTACCAGCTCGATCTTGAATACGCCACACTTGTGCGGCAAACTCCCAGAAAGGCAGATGAATCGCACGTTTCAGCTCCACAATTTCCTTGGCGTTTATATTCTGCAAAGATGACCAGGGTCCACATGGTGGCTCTAAACATACCAAGTCCGGTTCCCAATCTAACAGTTGTTGAAAAACTAGCTTCCTCTGTTTTGGGTCGAGCAAGTCTTGTCCATAGACAATGTCAACTGGTTCCAAAGCCACCCAATGACCTGTGGATCTCGCTACCAGCGATAAAGCAGCACTACCGCCAAAAATCTCAAGCACACGCCACAAGGGCTCGGGTGACTGTTGTGCAACATGAGCTAAATGGTCGATGGCTGTTCTCACCGCCTTGATGCCTTGTTTCAACTGTTGTGTTTGACCCCGAGTCCATGGCCGTGTCTTCTCAGATCGGCCATTGCTTCTCAGCGCATCATCGGAGGGCCCCTCGGTCCGGACAAGGTGCGGGTCGCGACGCCCAGATGCCCCCAGATCGCCGCTACCTCCCGGCTGAACATCATTGCCAACCAACGAGGGTGGCGACGCCAGGTGCGGCGTTCCACCTCCAGAGCCGCCTTGGCTCGCAGCGTCCAGAAGAGCTGCTTCCACTTGCGCACGATCAGACGGCCATGAAGGACCCAGCTCATGTTCAGGACTGGATCTTGGCTGTGAGTAAATCCCAGCGTGGGAAACACCGCATTCAGCCCCGTCACCTCTAGCTTGCCCTCCTTCTTGCTGATCGTCTTCTGGGCGACTTTGTCCTCCGCCTTCACCTTTGGCGCTGCCCCCAATGCCGCTGCGCCCCTCTGTTGAGCCTTGCCCCCAGCTGCCGAGGTGGCACTCCCCATCGATTCGTCCAGCCTGGTCCCCGTCGAGGACTTGCGCCGAGTGGGGGGAGAGAAGCCTGTCAGAATCTCCTCCTCCCCGTCCCAAGGAAAGTCCGCTGGATTCTCGTCGAACTCTTGCTCCTGGCTGTGGATGGAGTAGACATCCGGCTCTTGAGGTCGTGTCCTGGCTTGTCGCGTCCGCTGCACTCGATCCATCAGTGGCTAAAGCGGAAGACGGTCGGGAGGTCTCAGCCCGAGCTGCACGGCGTCCTTGAGCTTGAGCCAGGCCAGGAGCGCGGCAAACCCCTTTTCCAACAGGCTGTCCCTTGCGTAGCTCAAACATTTGAATCTCGTCATGACAAATTTTAGGATGATGACCTTGTTGTCTCAATTGCACCCAACTTGGCCAACCCACAACAAAACTGTCAATGCTCAACAGAAAATGACCACCCTGAGATGTAGTGAATTGCTTTGCTGTCACGCCCAACTTTTGCAAATCATATCGACCTGAACCACAATCAAGATGAAGTCCTAATTGACTGCACACCACCTTTGACAGAAGCGGAGGACATGGGTACTCGACGGCATTCACAGCCAACAATCCCACATGTCCACACAGTCCGATCTCAAGGAAAACACGATATTTGGATTGTCGCCGAGCACCGTCCCCAAAGCGGAAATAATCTTGAGTGGGCTGTATCTCAACAAAACGACCTTGCCTCCGGCACCGCTGAACCTCTTGAACAATCCAACCAACCCCAGCAACAGAGCGAAGACATCCGAGATCGACGACCATGCACGAGGAAAAGGAAGTGCTACTAGCATTGACCAATGTCACAAATTCCTGACCCTTCCGACCAGTTGAACAAACAGCAGCCATGTATTCACGCACGATAGAAGGTCGTTGCTGTTGCTCCTTCATCATTTGCTCTAAGACGGCGGACATCGCCGGTCTCTGCCCCCATAGCGGGAGAAATTGAAGAGGTCGGCTGAGAGGAAGCGGTCATAGCTGGAGCGCCCTTGGCGTTCTTTGGGCATTCAGGATCCTTGCTCCAATGCCCATAGCCCCCGCAAGCCCGACATGGGTTCTCTTGCATCAACTTGCGTATAGGCGCTCTTTTCGATCAGGTTGGGCATGAGGCTCAGTGCGCTTGAAATAGCCACGGGCCTGCTTCAAGGCCCTAAGCTTGGCCTGCGAGGAGGAATAGGCCGCCGTAGCGGCATGTGTGGCCACCTCAAGTTCCTCCGGAAAGTCCAAATCCAGAGCTGGATCTTCTTCACTGCCATAGCCCATGCCCTCCTCCACGACATGGGCCTTGTAGCTCCATGGCTTCCGACCCTCCGTCATGGAGGTGGAAGCGGATTTGTTGGTGGCCCTCTGCGTGTAGCTCTGGTAGCAATGGTGCATCGATACCACCCTTGCCAATGGGCACGGTTCCCTGTAGAAAAGGGCCCATCCTCCTCAAGGCCGGGAAGACAGCGTCCGAGGTCACCTGGTTTTGCGCCGCTGCTAACACCATCACTCGGTCCTTGAGCGTCAACTCAGCACGGTCCAAAATGTAGCCAACCAGGAACCGGTCACCGACCGCGAACTGAGGGTCCTCCTCTTCCATCACGGCACGCTGAGCTTGAACACGCATGATGAAGCTCTCCATGGCCTCACCACTCTGTCGTCGGCAGCGTAGGAATTCACGTTGTGCTTTCTCACCACGCTGACCGTCCAATTCCTTGACCAGCGGGGACGCCTCCAAAGTCTGAAACACCAAGGAGAGGCCACCTGGTCGACTGACTTCTTCGATCTTCAAGTGCCGGACGATCACACTGGCTCTGCCTTTGAGGACCGAGAGACATCTCGGACCCATCACATCTTCCGGCAATTGGCCTTTAACACTGCACTGATCGCTTCCACTGAGCATAGGACTCGTCAGAGGAAGCTGAGAAGGAGGGTGGGTATGTCGAGGGGATCTTCCTGTTGTTGTGTGCCTTGCCATTGCCAACATTGCTACTACTCCCTTCTTGGTCACTCACACCTGCCCCACGCCCTCGAGCCCCGTCGAAGTGCGTAGGTCTGGAAGTCGTACTGGGCTCATCTCCGGCATCCAATTGATGTAGTTCCCAAGGTCCTGGTGGCCAGGCGGCGGGATTCCGTTCAAGGCTCTCATCAAGAGGGGAGTCATTATACCAACTCCAGGAAGAGTCCGTGCCAGGAAGATCACCTCCTTGTTTTCGGGCAACATCACCGCGTCCTTCCGCAGGCTGTTGTTCAGGTACCCCATGGTCTGCATCACCCAAACCCGGCTTACGGTCAACTGCGTCCGCAGCACCGCCCCCATCGCCGCGCTCGGAAGCAACGCGCCATGGCTCTGCTTGCGGCCAAGTCTCAAAGGCAGGAGTCCACTCCTGCCGCCCCCATTGGTGACTCCACCAACCATCCATAGGTCGTGTAGACCATGACGACCACCTCGCCCAAGGTTCATAGGTATCCCAACCCCATGACGTTGCCCTCCAACCACTAGACCACCATTGGTCTGGCCGCCCAGTCCCACTCCAATCATCAACAACAAAGCGTCCCCGCTGCCATGGATCAGAGGACAAAGACCACGGATCAGCCGATCCTCCCACGTCTCTGCCTACCCTGAGCCGGCCACGGTGCCTGGAGCGGAACACGAAGCTTCGCGAGCATGCCCATGATCCATGATCCCACCCTCGTCCGCGACCGCAGTGCCACTCGGCGGTCGACGCCGCCTCGGTCTCCACGCCGCCTCCTCCTGCGCCATGTGCGCGGGAGCCCGGGGTGTTCCCGGGCTCCGCTACCAGCCGCTACCACTTAAAGTGGCAAAACGTGAGCGGTCTTTTCGCGGGCATACCTTGAAGCTTCGAAGGGCGGCTCAGGTGGCACAGAAGTGAAATGCGTATCGAACGGACGTGAGTGCAATTCAACTGAAACGGACTCTCACTGATGAGAAACGGACTCTCACTTCAGACACATGTGTTGAAACCCGATATATATATATATACCAACAAACTATGCTGCCCATTGGTATCCCAGAAGTGTCTTGACACTGTTTGATGGACATTCACCGATGTTCATTGACAAGCCGATGTTCTCAGGACATGATCACTCGGCACTTTCTGGCCACTGTAAGCCGAGACTGCAAGTTCCAAAAGATCCGCGTTAACTTCAATATCAATGGAGAAGGCTTTTCAATCTCCGGCCGCAAAGTGATTGATCCTGGCTTTACTGCTATCCAACGTAGTGGTGAGATGGAAGATGTTGTCATTCCAGACTTTCAGAAAGGAGAGGCTGTTGATATCAGGAAGGTCTCTATGGGAACTGGCAAGACTCGTCCGCCTCCATACTTGTCAGAGTCTGACTTGCTCTCCCTGATGGAGAAGCATGGGATTGGTACAGATGCATCTATGGCAACTCACATCAACAACATTTGCGAGCGGAACTATGTTCAGCTGGCAGAAGGGCGGCGCCTGATTCCAACTCAGCTGGGAATTGCCTTGGTTCATGGATACGAGAAGGTTGACAATGAGCTGGTAATTCCAAAAGTTCGAGCAAATATGGAAGCCATGTGCACAAAGGTAGCAGAAGGTAGGGCTGAGAAATGGCGAGTGATTCAAGATGGCTTGCGCTTGTTCAAGGAGAAGTTTATTTACTATGACCCTCCGCAGCATTCAGTTTTGAGTCCCTGGTAACATGCTGTATTCAGCATCTCGTCGCTGGATGTCTCGTCTCGAGGTCAAGAATGTCGATATAGTCGATCAGCTCTTCCAATGCATCTTCACACCATTGGAGGCAGTGATGAAACGACCGATTTCATCGTGTTTTATTTCTGGGCTGCATACTGCATACTCCCATATTCCTCCTAAAGTCTATGGAGTGTGGGCACAAAAAAGGGCTTGGCGGGTAGGTGTGCCCGTATATGTGCTTTGTGGTTTGGTAGGTGCTTTTCCTCGCGCTGTTGAACCTGACCTTTTGAGCTTGTGAGGCATCTGGGAGACCTCTTTCAAGATGTGGTGATTGTCAAAGGCTCGATCTGTTGGGCATCACGTGTCGAGAGTGTAGATCCAACGCAGGTATTTGGCAGTGGTCGATCGCAAGCCAGTTCGGATGTTCTGCAAGACGCGCCCTGGCTGATGTTCGTGCTGTTGCTTTTGTGTTGGAAGCGATTTCTCCGTTAGGTGCAACCGCATCTTCAAGATGCCGCAGAATGGGCAGATGAAACTGTACAAAGAGTTGAAGTGTCCTCTTGACAACTTTGAGCTCCTTTGTCTGCAGTGGTATGATTCTCACTGATTGCGTCTACAGCACAGAGCTTGCATGCACATGCATCCTGTTTTCAACCTTGTGTCCTGCTTGCCAAGGCTAGTCTTCGTGGCAAACAAGGCTAGATTGATTGCATGCATGCTCATTTTGCCACGAATTGACACCACCAGTCGAGGTGGGTAAGAGCTATCCAATTTGCCCGAAGTGCTATGATACTCCACCTTACGGCGAAAAAGAGGAGCACCTGAGAAGCATATCAACATGAGCTCGTTTGTCCATGCCGACATCAAAAGACCCAATGAAGTCATTCCAAGGCAAGGAAAGCACTGGAACTTGGACCATCCCATCTACAAAAAGTATCGGCCTGCGGAGTCTTGGCTCAGATTCTGAGATTCAAGTGCTTGATTGAGAACTCATCAAGGACACACTCCGTGAACATAGACTTAATAGAATGATTGGTTGGTTGATGTTTGACCAAGCATATATTATTTGGTTTGACCATCTATCAAAAGCTGAATTCATGTTTGACCATCCAGCCTGATTATTTTTATAGATCCTTCCTTCGCGCATTGCAGCTCGCGTTTTGCTCGAGCACATTTCTGAGGTCATGGACTGCTTCGCTGACCACTGCTCCGGCACGCTTTGCCTTGATGTAGACTCCGGACCAAAGTGGCAAATGGATTGCAATGTTTGTCGCTAGCTCAGTGACATATCGCATGATCGCAGTCTCCTCTTTTGCATCGCAATGTGCCATGTCATGACGGCGAGGTTTGCAGCAGCTTTCAATTTTCGAGGACAAGGCCCGCACCTTTCGCATCCCTTTCGTGGATATCAATTGGTTGTTGTTTGCAGGCGCACAAGATCAAGGCGACCTCGGACTACTGCGAGGAGTTCCTTGGCAGACCGCATCCCAGTGCAGTCTTCTTGTAGGTGTCCAAATGACAGAAGTCTTCCCAGTCCTGCAACGTTCCAGCTGGTGTTGGCCACCAGGTGCTCCTCTGTGCTGTTGGAAGTCGTTTTTAACAAGGGGAAGTCCCCACTTCCCGATGGCCAGCTGGAGATGAAGGCAGCAGAGCGCGACTCATTGCGACAATCTTCAAGTTTTCATTCATAACATTGTTAAACAGAATCTAACAGAATGGCAATGAAGGTGAAGCTGGATGATATCTAACAGCGATGGCCTCCAACCTAGTAGCAATGACCTCCAACCTAATAGCAATGGCCTTCAACCTAATAGCTTTCACTTATAAATAAGTGACAGTCTATCCTCTGGGAAGGGTTGTTCAGCTTCTCTTTTCTTGGGCTTGTGGAATTTGAATTGGCCAGGGGTGCTTGGTTTGCGATGAACCTTGGATGCCTTGGGTGAACGGGCGTGTAAAAAATTGGTGCATTCCGTGACATTGGAGACGGGCGGAGGAAGTCTTCAGCGCGCACGCCGTCTCGAAGACTGGCAAGAACTTCTTCCGACGGAGTCCCGGAAAGGGCAAGGTGCGAACAAATGCATCGCTACTAGTAACAAGGGCATCGCTACTAGGAAGAAGGGCGTCGCTACTAGTAGCTTTTTGTTACTTGTAGTAATGCCCTTGTTACTAGTAGCGATGCACTTGTTACTAGTGAATTATTGCCGCATACATGATTGCTGTAAAACCTCTAAAAGCAGACCTTGATTCCAGGGAAAAGGGAAAGGCAAGAAGGGCAAGGGCAAGGGCAAAGGCAAGAACAAGGGCATGCCGCATCCTCGGAAGAAGGTTTTAAGAGTTTTGCATCATTCATTGCTGGCATTGCAGAGGTCAGAGGAGGACAAGGCAGAGCAACGAGGGAGAGAAATTGCTCGGCAGAGGAAGTGAGCACGACTTGAGTGTCTTGCCAGCGTCAAGCCTGACACTTCAATAGCCGGTCATTGTGTGTTTGCTGATCCGACCATTTTGCTTACTCCAGCAACCTGAGTTGGCCTGAGGTTTCTCCAATTCGAAGACCAGGACAGAGGAGGAGTGTGTCTCTTCAGCGAACCCGGACAAGCAACTGAGCTCTCGTGCAGTGACGCCGGAACCCGAGCGGCCCATTGTGTCGTCGAGGGTGAACCATCCAAAAGCCAAAGGCAAAAGGCTGCGACCTTCATGATTTTGATTGGAAGTTGTTGACTTTGCCCTTATGCGTTGGTACAGCATCTTGGGATTTTAGACCGTTTCTTTTTTTTGGTAATACCAACAAGGCATGGGGGCGGGAAAGACTTCAATCACATCTTCTTTCATTTCCGTGCACCTGGTGAAACGAAATGGGAAGCAGTTAGCTGCAGTTAGGATCTTGATGACACCGCAATACATTGATGATATATATATATATATAGACTCTAGACTAGTTTTTAAGTGCCTATTGGGAGGACACGGAAAGCGGAACCGCATGGTGTTTCATTTCGTGTTGGCTCTTCATGCTCAGCGCTGTGTAGAAGTGTAAACACGCGGCGCCCCGGTCACGTGCGCAGTAAGGTGGGGCACCGAGTTGATGAAAACACGACAAAGGGGCTGACTGTTCCCAATCATGTCCCACTGCTCACATGACATTCATCTGAGACTCTGTGATGCGCTGCAGCCTCAGTGCTTCGAGATCTAGAGAATCTAGGGTTCCAAAGTCTTTTTGGCAAGGCGCAGTATCACAAACCATGCAAACTCAGGTCGACTGGGTCAGCTAGCTTCTTTGCCTTTGCAGAGGCACGAGTGATGATTCAGCACTAACACTCTCGCGCGGATCGTTGAAGGCAAGTGACATGGGGCGTGTCCCAGAGCTCAAAGGCCAGACAGCGGAGCTGGGTGGGATGATTCCAGGGGCGAACGTTTATCACCACGAAGATTCCAGGTGCTTCTTGGGCAAAGAAGATTCCTGGCAGTTTCTGCTGCGCAAGTGAAGGCCAGATTGTGCCCTCATGGCTTTGCTTCCAAAACCGTGACACAAAACGTATTCGCTGCAGTAGTATTGGCTTTGATGGGACAGGAGCTGAGAGATAGAACAGGTGCTTCCATGGGTCTTCCTGGCCGACTTGTGACTTGAAAGTTCTGTGCAAAGAAAGTTCCTGAACCGGCCGGCTTCGCGCGCTTCGCGCCAGGCAAGCCACTGCCTCAGAATTGCCACCGCCCACAGCATTGGTGCTATTTGTCTTGCGAAAACAGGTGCCGGGAAGCACTGAAGGAGGAAGGCGATTTGGAGAAGGTACAATTCGGATGTGGCTTGTGAGTAACCATGTTACATAGATAGGTTGTAGGAGACGAGTGAGCATCAATCACGGCCTAGTCCTACTTGTAGTCTAGAAGCAAGACTTGGTGGAATTTCCTTAATCTTGCGCGGCTTGCTTGACATCTTCAAAACCCCATGCAGATTCAAAACCCCTTGCAGAAGATCGTTGTCAGGCGGTGGTTTGGCTGAAGAAGCGAGGCTTGCGATCCATGGAGAAGCGTGCGGCCGACTCCGACGAAGCCGGACTCCCGGGCCGATCTCTTGCTGGCTTTGTGGTGCTTCCAGTGGAGACCCATGGCCAAAGGGTGAAAGCTAAACTTGGGCAGGCCCTGCTCTCCTTGGGTTTAGCAGAAGCTGGAGCAATTGTGGAGCTGAGAGCTGGAGCCTGAGATTCTGTTGGCAAACACTCATGACTAAATGCATGTTCATCAGATTTTCTTTTGAGTACTTTATTTACAGTATGTTTTTGAGGCTAGGAACAGAAACAAGGACGCTACTAGGGGCTCCTGGCCTTACTACTAGGAGCAAGGACGCTACTAGGGGCTCCTGGCATTGCTACTAGGAACAAGAAGCTACTAGTAGTTCCTATACTAGGAAGAGTGTTTGCAAAGAGAACAGTATCTTGTTGTCCAGGCAGAGACCGACTTCGTGACAAGGAGCGAAGTTTTTCAGCAGCTGCTTGGCGGTGACGAGGGCGTGGCAACACAAACCCTGGCACTTCGCAGATTCTTCCAATTCCAAAACACATCTGGGCGCATACTCCCTTAAAAACCTGAAAACAAGAAAGGCCAGCGGAAGATCCGTAGTGCCAACGTGCCAAAAGGCCCCGCAAGGTATGGAAGTATACCTTGCTGATGCACTCGGAGACCCCTCGATGCTGCAAGCCTCTGCTTGTTCGAAGGGTACTCGTACCTCTGACCTTGTCGTTTCTTTGATTCCAAGGACATTGCGACACCTTGCCCACATGATGGCAGCATCCCCAGATGCTGCCAAAGATCAGGTGCGTGAGAAGCTGTGTTTGCCTTTTGAAACCTTTTGGTGCCTTTGGCCACAAGTTCCGTCAGGCTCTGGATATGACAATTCCAGATGGACCTGAAAGACCTGCGCCCGAAGCTCGCTACCCGCGCACGATCCTGATTGCACGTGTCCTCTTGAGCCACATGAGGCAGCTGCGAGCTGGTGCAACGCTTTCTGAGGCACTCTTGGAGCTTGGAAGCGCTCGGCCCTGAGTTGGATGTTTCTTCACGAAGCGGGCGTGTGCAAGTAGCTGGACGTGCAAGTCTGCAATAGCACTTTGCCCGGAGTGGAAACACACATGGAGTTTGGATGTTGGCTTTTAGGCTGGAGGCTGCAGCCACCACGATCTCCAGGGAGTTTGAGTTCACGCCATGGGCCTTCACCTCCCTTTCTGTGGGGTCCCTGCCCTGCTCCATCGCGTCCCAGCGCCGCCTTGTCCATCAGACCGGTCTCGCCCCTCTGGTGCCGGCGCTGCTGCGGCCGTCTCGCCACTGCTGGTGCCCCTGAGCTTGTCAGCGGCTGTTTCCCCACGGTCGCGCGCGGGCGCACGGCGACTCGCGCGGCGGCTCGCGCGGCAAAGGCTCAGGGAGCAAAGCGAGGCCGTGGCAAAATATCGACGTGGAGACCGTTCAGAGGAGTTTGACACCGGCGTCTCCACGGGGTACCGGAACTTGGACCAATTCTTGCGTCCTGTACGCGGGGAGGTCATTGTAGTCAGTGGACAGCCTGGCAGTGGCAAGAGTGAATTCCTTTTGTCAGTGGCGGTCAACCTTGCAAAAACACACGGCTGGAAAGCTGGGCTGTGCTCGTTTGAACACAAAAACGACCAATTGCTTCTGCAACTCCTGGAGAAGAAACTCGCAAAGAACGTTGAGGAAATGTCCGCAGACAGTTTCCAGGAGGATTCGGAAGATGTTGCATGGATCAACCAGCACTTTCAGTCAGTGTGTGATTTCTCGTCTGAACTAGACTTGAGCACGATTCTAAGCCGTGCAAGAGAGCTTGCTGAGGAGGGCAGGTTGCACAATCTCATTATCGATCCGTACAATTACATCTCAAAGCCTTGGAGCCAAGTGCCACAGAGAGAAACCGAATTGGTGAGCAGCTACATGACCCAGCTGCAGCAGTTTGCCAAGAAGTACCAAGTTTGCGTTTGGATCGTGGTGCACCCAACCAAAGGATCGCAGCAGAAGCAAAAAGACGGAAATCAAAACACCTTCGATGGACCCTCGCTCTACGACTTGCAGGGCTCAGCTCATTGGAACAATAAATGCGACAAAGGCATTCTTTTGCGAAGGCCAAACAAGGATCCAAACGAAGGCTCCACTCGACCTTTGGAGATCCATGTGTGCAAAGTCCGCAATGGGGAATCCGGACAAATTGGAGTGGGGCATCTTGTGTTTGAGCCGTACACCCGCTCCTATCGGGAGGTGGTTCCCGAATGCGTGTGACCGGAGGACTCCGGTTGGGGTAGACTGAGACTTTGAATGCCTGGCGCCTCAGCGCCTTGCCTCATTTCAGTCGTTCACAGGGGGATTGGCAAACCTGCCAAGTGACGGGAAAAGACGGTGCGGATTCACTGACACCGTGACTCTGATGGTTAAGATTTCTGTGAGCTTTTGTACCCTGAGTCCTGCACTTCAGTCATAAAAGTCATGGTCAGAGGTCTTGGGAGAGAAGCTGGTCCTTGGAAACGTGCCAGCCTTGGCTGATTGCCAAGTGAGTCGAACGTCGGGAGTCTCATTGTACCAAGGTTCATGTTCTCTCCCCTCGACCTGGTGGGATTGTGGCAGGCTATGTGCATCCGAAATCAGTGACGAACTCATCTGAAATCGCTAGTGTTTATATACCTCGCGTACCCTCATGGCCTTGTGATGATCCAAGGCGGATAGCATGCGGGGCACTGGCCGCATGGCTGGCTTGGTCTCTGTCAGATCACCCGACAGGTTCGGCACCGGAAATCCTCAGCTTGTACAGTTCCCCTCAATCTGCTCAAGTCACTGGTTTTGCCTCCCCAATGAAATGCCAGTATTTGATACTTTGTTGGACATGTCACTCCGCACCAAGTCATAGCAGCGCTGATGGCTTCCGAGCAATGGCCAGCCGTTTGGCGTGGACCCCCAGTTTGGAATGATTCCAAATGTTCATTGGCTGAGCAATCCATGAAATGAATATGAAGAGAATCGATCCAGCATGACCAAACAATTAAGACAACCATGTGCATCAGTCCGAAGAGTCGAGAACCTCCTGGTGAAACAATAGGACCAAGGGGCAATTGGGACTCATCGATACTCATCAAGCAGTCTCCACTGACAGAGGTTTTAATGATCGCCGACGCCGACGGAGGCCAGACACATCGTGGCGGCCCAGCCTCGATTTCTGGACATTGACCGCATTCCTGCCAGGTGCTCAGACGCGCGACGGACGCTACTAGGGGCTCCTGGCCTTACTACTAGGAGCAAGGACGCTACTATAGGGGCTCCTGGCATCGCTACTAGGAGCAAGGACGCTACTAGGAGCAAAGGGCATCGCTACTAGGAGCAAGGACGCTACTAGGGGCTCCTGGCCTTACTACTAGGAGCAAGGACGCTAGGCGCTCCTGGCCTTACTACTAGGAGCAAGGACGCTACTAGGAGCAAAGGGCATCGCTACTAGGAGCAACGACGCTACTAGGGGCTCCTGGGCTTACTACTAGGAGCAAGGACGCTGCTAGGGGCTCCTGGCCTTACTACTAGGAGCAAGGACGCTACTAGGAGCAAAGGGCATCGCTACTAGGAGCAACGACGCTACTAGGGGCTCCTGGCCTTACTACTAGGAGCAAGGACGCTGCTAGGAGCAAAGGGCATCGCTACTAGGAGCAAGGACGCTACTAGGGGCTCCTGGCCTTAATACTAGGAGCAAGGACGCTGCTAGGGGCTCCTGGCCTTACTATATAGGAGCAAGGACGCTGCTAGGGGCTCCTGGCCTTACTACTAGGAGCAAGGACGCTATACTAGGAGCAAGGACGCTACTATAGGGGCTCCTGGCCTTACTACTAGGAGCAAGGACGGTGCTAGGCGCTACTAGGAGCAAGGACGCTACTAGGGGCTCCTGGCCTTACTAGGAGCAAGGACGCTGCTAGGGGCTCCTGGCCTTACTACTAGGAGCAAGGACGCTACTAGGAGAAAAGGGCATTGCTACTAGGAGCAAGGACGCCGCTAGGGGCTCCTGGGCTTACTACTAGGAGCAAGGACGCTACTAGGGGCTTCTGGCCTTACTACTAGGAGCAAGGACGCTACTAGGGGCTCCTGGGCTTACTACTAGGAGCAAGGACGCTACTAGGGGCTCCTCGCCCTACTACTAGGAGCAAGGACGCTGCTAGGGGCTCCTGGCCTTACTACTCGGAGCAAGGACGCTACTAGGGACTCCTGGCCTTACTACTAGGAGCAAGGGCGCTGCTAGGGGCTCCTGGCCTTACTACTAGGAGCAAGGACGCTGCTAGGGGCTCCTGGCCTTACTACTAGGAGCAACTACGCTACTAGGGGCTCCCGGTGCGAGGCGGTGCGACGCGGTGCGACGCGGTGCGTGGGTGGCCATGCTCCACTGCAAGGTGGAGACCTTGCGGAAAGAACGCGAGGTCTTCAAGGCCGCTCATTTGGCACAGCTGAATCCAAGGTGCGGTGGGGTGGATGAGGTCTTGAATATGCAGCCCAAGAAGCTACTAGTAGCCCCTGGCATTACTTCTAGATCTAGTAGGAACAAGAAGCTACTTGTAACAAAGGACATCGCTACTAGGAGCAAGAAACTAATACTACGGCGGACTGACAGTTAGAATCCGTTCTTTTAAAATGCAGTTACAATATGGTTTTACATGAAGCCTGGGGGAGGCTGGAGACCACATGCAGTTAGAATATAAAGACACAAAGAACCGAATACTGTAAACAATCTTATCAAAAAACAAACACGGTGATTTGCAGCAAGTATATAAATGGAATGCAAACTGGTACTGTGCTGCTGAGCTTTTGCAAAACTACACTCCAGAAGCACCTAGGTTGGAGGCCATCGCTCTTAGGGTGGAGGCAGTTGCCATTGCTA
>CAXAMN010027750.1:106439-166093 GCA_963970005.1 Durusdinium trenchii
GGTTGGAGGCCATCGCTCTTAGGGTGGAGGCAGTTGCCATTGCTATTAGGTTGGAGGCCATCTCTCTTAAGTTGGAGGCCATTGCTATTACTGCCATCGGTCTTAAGCTGGGCCATCGGTCTAAAGCTGGAGGCCATCGCTCGCCATCGCTATTAGGGGGCCATCGCTACAGTATTAGGTTTGGAGGCCTAGCTTTGTCTCTGCAAGGTATCCTGGTTTTGGACTGACAGTTAGAATATGTTTCCCTGCTTTCTGAAAGGCCCATATTCTATCTGCGAGGGTCATCCCCAGGGTCATCGATGTTGAAAGGTTTGGGGTATCTATTTAAATCGGAAATATTTGGATTCCATATTCTAACTGTCTGTCCTACATTGTATACAGTTTTGCTATCTATGCAGAGCTGCAATTCTTATGAGGGCAGTAACGGTCCGGTCGAAGGATCCCAAAGACAAGTTTTTCAGGCTAGGTCACTAGTAGGGTTTGCCCAGCAGAAATGCAGTTGATTCCCAAGTGTTCCTGTCTCCGTGCAAACACCTAAAACCAATCCTTTGCCTTTGAGTGGACAAGGATGTCTGGCACCATTGATGACAAGGCCAGATGGGTGTTGATGGCTTGTGCTTCAGAGGACCGGTGAAGCTTTGATGCAGGTCCTTCAGAAGGTGCTGGATGGGAAGACGATGAAGTTCTACCAGGAATGTGTGAGGTCCTTAGATATACTGATATACTATACTCTTACCATATCAAGCAGATCGAGCAGATCGAAAGCTCTGAATGGATCGCTGCAGAGCCAGGTGTTGCTCTGCTGGACTCTCAGTCGGGGGCTGGACTCGGCTCGGCTGGGCTTGCGCCAGCAACGCCTGCTGCGAACGACTACCTTCGCAATTCTTTAAGCACTTTGGGATAAAGCTGACCTTCAACAATTTAGCTTTGGGATAGGACACTTCAACATGACTGGATTGGTTGTTGGGAAGCTCAAAAAATATTCTGAGGCCAAGAACTCGTGATGCCGCAGGCCGTTGGACAGGGTGGTTTGACAGGCCGTGTGTTTTTTAGATGAGTCACGGTCGCTGGCGACTGGGGGCACAGTCGATGGTTCACAGCTCATGCCGCACACGGGCGGCACTTGCGTGGTCGGTTTGTTGAGCAATGGGATCTCTGTTGCGCTCAGGTGTCCTCTGACAAAAAGGTCTTGCCTGTTGCAGAGTGGCTTGAGGCCAACAGGGTTTAGATGACCTGGTATTAAGGAATTTGCGTACAATCTTGAATTGTTTGTTTGTTATTTTTTACAATACATGTTTCTTCTTGGGGATGAATAAAAGCCAGGCAGAAGCGCGAGAATTGGGCGTGAGCCGCATTCTGGTGGAGGACCCTGACACTGTGTGTGTATGATCCCCACATTCTCGAGCGAACATCTACTGTGAGGACTTCAAACTTGCAGTGTTGTGAAGCAAAACAGATCAGCCCGTCCAACATATTGGACTGGCCAACGTTTGCAGACACCGGCGCTGGTGTTTGTGCAAGCGAAATACAGATGGATTAGCGTCGAACTCAAAAGGGGCCAGCAGAAGGGCTACTGCTTGCAGCTTCATGTTAAGTTTGCCTAAAAAATCTAGAAACCAAATGAATAGTGCGAGCGCTTCTTCAAGGAAGCCCGGAGCTTTCTTGAAGAAGTGTGAGCTATCCTGCGTCCATGCTAGTAGCGTACAAGTAAGGTACTAGCGACCTCTCCTTTACTTAATTAAGTAGGCGCCTAATCACGAAAGGTAGCCCTTTAGGGGATACCTTGAGTTTGTCTTGCGAAGCAAGTGTTGGGACGTCCGGGTCTAATAATTGATCGCTCAATTCAGACCCCCCCCCCCTCCCCCCCTCTAAAATCAATTCTCTCCTGGAGAACGTCTTCGTGAGCCTCTCATGATTTCATAGTTGAAACCCTCTTGAACATTTAGAAAGAGTGAATATGAAATTCTAATCACGAAAGGTGTTCCCCGAGGGGATACATACCTAGAGTTTGTTTTGTGAAGCACGTCAATTCTCTCCTGGGGAGCGTCTTCGTGAGCCTCTTATGGTTTCAGGATAGTTCAAATCCTATGATGTTCCGATTCAATGCTCACCGATGATCTGAGCCATGGGGCAAGTTTGTTTTCCTAAGAACCTTTTTGAACATTTCGAGAGCATATGTTTGAACATTTAGAGTGCATATGAACATATATTTACGAAAGGTCGCCTCCGAGGGGAAAAATCACCATGTCGAACATTGCATTTTTGTTCCTGCCTCTCGCGTTCTTTTCTCTTCCCGCTGTCCTACCTTTCGTGTCTCCCTCCTCTCAAGTTAATTAAGTAAGGAGGGGGGAGCGAGCTTAAAAGAAATCTTTTAGGTACAGAATCAGAAGTCGTGCGGCCGTGCTTTCTCCAAAACGAAAACGACCTCGCGGGTATTGCAGCTGTCATTGGCTTCAAGCCTGCTTGCTCATTGGACTGTACTTGTAATGGCGGGCCAAAAAGTAAGCATGAGACAACAGGTGCTCTTAACAGGAGATGGCCGAAATCGCACAAGTTCAAGTCCACAAACAAAGCAACAAAAAGACAGAGATTTGGTTGGCTCAAGGTTGGAGAACTGGATAGCTGCCCCATCCCCAAACAGTGGCTATACCAAAGGTATCGGGGACACATTTCCACATCTCACACAGAGACCAGGCACAGAAAGATGAACAATGCGACCAATAGGGATCGCCAGATGTTCAAGGGCTTTCTGGGATGGTGTCCAACTGCGCTGGTGGTTGCCTCGGAGCTTTGAAGATGACATGGCTCCGCATATCTTACGCTGGGCTCACCGGCTTTTTGCTCCTAGTAGCGATGGCCTCCAACCTAGTAGCGATGGCCTCCAACCTAATAGCGATGGCCTCCACCTAGTACCTTCTTGCTCCTAGTAGTAATGCCAGGAGCCCCTAGTAGCGTCCTTGCTCCTAGTTGCGATGCCCTTTGCTCCTAGTAGCTTCTTGCTCCTAGCTTCCCATTTGTAATTGTTGTTGAGGCGTTCAAAGACCACGCGCTCCGAGTGGCCCGCGGCCTACCGGAAGGAGCTCACGCGGCTGCAGCGGGCACCCACGACGGCGCCACCTGCGGCACCGAGCACGGCGGAGGCGCCGAACGATGCGGTGAAGGCGGGCGGATCGTTGGCAATGCCTATTTGGGACCAGTTGCACACCTGTCAACAGAAACTGTTTGTTCTTGCTGATGGCCTGGACAATCAGACGGCAGTTGGCCAGACAGTGCTGTTTATAGTGTAGAGTGACTGAGTAAACGGTGAGCAAGAGCTATCCCCCAGCCACCAACATGCAAATCAATCCAAGGATGTACAATTTTAGGTTCGCATGTTTCGCCCTGACGCTGTCCTGTTTGTGTCCTCGTGATGCTTCTGTCAAAAGAGGTATGAGACGAGCCCCCAAATTGTTGCGTTCTCTTGAGCAATGATATTTTCTGCAGTATAGCATTAGGAAAACCTCAAAAGCTGAAACCTGGCCCACCCTTTTCCCATGCAGCAGCTTGAGGAGGAAAGCATCCATAGAGTTCCAGTTCGCTTGCTTACGACTGTACAGCAGAGTGAGATGTTGGCGCAAAGGATACTGGATTCGTCGCACCACAGCATTGGATTGGATTGCAGTGGTGAGAAGATTGGACGCTTTGGAAAGCTTGCATTACTTCAAGTGGCAACTGAGGATGACGTTTCCCTCGTTGATGTTGAAATAGGAGGTCTTGAGATCCTGGAGCCCTTCCGACCCGTCTTTACAAGCACGAGCCTTGTAAAGGTTTTCCATGACTGTCGTGAAGCAGTTTCATTTCTCCTGAATCAATTGCATATCCCCACCTATTCAGTCTATGACATACAGGTGGCTTTTACTACCTGGCTGGAACGCGAGGGGCTCGAAGAGTACCAAGCCAGCCTGGCAGAGATCATCAGGAGCTGTTCTTTGAGCACCTACCGACTACACCGATGGGATCGTTTGGAGCGGAACACGTTAACGCCTTCACAATGGCACCAAAGGCCACTGCAGCCACAGGTGATCCGTCAGGCCGTTGAAGGCGTGGTGCATTTGACCCGTTTGCAAGCCACCTTGAACAAGGAACTTGGAGACCCCTCTGGAACTTTGGTGCAGAGGCGCAGTGCCCACTACACGGACTATGCTCGCATGAACTGCAGAGAACTCCCGCTGGAAAGCTCCCTTCGAAGTGGAATGAAATTGGAAGCAATGTTGGTTTCAAAGAAACCTGATGCTGCGTATTTCAAGCTGAATCACACTGTTACGGGGGCCGTGCTGGTACATGAGGATTTGAAGGAGTTTATTGACCTCAAACCGGGAGCTGTCGCCGAATGCCATGTAAAGTCTGTGAGTCCTTGCCATAGCTTTGCATATTTGCAACGTGAGGGCCATGGTAATCTCTGGTTTGATCAGCGGCAAGGTCGATTCCTGGTGTGCACACAGAGGGTGCTTTTGATGCTTTCTTCGAATCTATTTTGTCATGTGCCGGTGAGTGTACTTTTCTAGTTGACCTGTGGCAAGGAATGGTGAAGCTGCCTTCCCAAGAAGAACTGGATCAAGCACGGCCCAAACGAGAATCGAGCCTCTACGGGCTTGGCCAGGGCTCACCGGGTCAACCCAATCTCAGGGAAGAACGTCGCAGCTTCCGACCCCAAAAGCCTTCGGTGATCTACAAGCCAGGAAAGAGAGGTGCAGTGAAGGCTCGGAAAGGTTGCTGGTCGAAGTGCACATAGTGGAACTATGTGGAACCTGAGTCAACCCCCCAAAAAAAGACACAGGAAAACAAACTTGTATCATCTTGTATCGTGGTTACACCTTAAACTAGTGTAAACAGGTGTAACTGTTACACCTTTAATGGTTGCACAATGTACCGTGCAGCGACCACTCCGAGGGGCTGAGCCGGTTCTACCGGATTCTGAGCATCGGCCAAGTCGACCACCTTACGAGTCACCTGACACCTGGTTGATCGATGTTGGCAATTCTTTCGGAGCCAAAAGCCTTCTCAAGCTGGGATTCAGTGAACGTAATGCGGTCTTACATCCAGACCTATTATCCCACGTCCAGACTTTGCGAACGCAATCTTGGATTTTAAGTTTGGAAGCGCAAAGCCAGCCGCCCTTTCATTCTGACGACCTGTCCACATTCAAAAGCAAGAACCATTGTGGGATATGCCATTGATGGAAAATTAAGTTGAACACATAATTACATGTTTTCAACCATAAAGTTGGCAAGAACGTAGCGTGGGAAAGATCGCAGATCCTGATCCGGTTGGGTGATTCACGTTGAACATGAGCACATATATCGTTTATGTAATACTATGTAATATAAACATACTATATATATATATAGTTTGTTTTTTTTGGATGTTGCTGTGCAATTGCACATGTGCGATTGTCACACTGTCCTTTTTTGGTTTTGCGGTCTTGTTTGCCTTGGACCAGCTTCTTTCTGTGCTTGGTTGATTTGGATATTTTGAAGGCTTTTCCATGACATTGTGTCAATTGTGTGTGTGACCCTTTTGTATGACCCCTCCATTCTGTACCTGGTCCTAGACCAAGATGTGGTAAGGGGGCGGGCGTCTGAGTGAACGTTGTCCGCAAGCGCCGTAGGATAGGCGAACATTTCTAGAATCTGCCGATTAGGGGTACATGGGGAGTGTTGGCTTTTGATCTACTGTCAGTTGCACTGGTTGTAGGTGTTTCAGAGTGTTCTCTCTCGTCAGGTGAAAAAGGATGGCTTTACACCGCCTGCACTTCGCGACCAGAGCTTTTCTTAAAATGGGCGCCAAGGCCAATCTGTTGGTTTGTGAGATTGCCTCTTGTTGAGCACTTTGCAATTGGGTGTGGGTCAAAAGAACAGATTAGACCCCCGAATGCATTTTGGATTCTTGGTACCGAGGGGATTGTGATTTAAGTGCCTAAAGATAGCTTCTTTTGACCCACACACTGTGTACGCTAGTGATGCAGAACATCCTGTCAAATCATGTTTGACTCCTGTCCCGCTCAAAAGCTACATACAGTACATATATAAATCCATTCGGAGGTGTTCTCAAATGTTCGAGGATGCGAACGAAGAAATTGACAAACATGTGCGGGTGAAGGATGCTTAGAAAGTCGGTTTGTAGATTCTTTCTTTAGATCCAAGAAGGGCTTGGGCTTCTTAGATCATAGTGAATGACCTACAAAAAGGGACCTTAGCCAGCCAACAGCAATTAATTGCGCCAAAGCCTTGCAGTCCAAAGACATGTGGACTTTTGCCATGCATGCGTTGTGCATCGCTTCGACCTCAGACGTTGTGCGCTTGATACATCGCCCAAGTGGTGCAAACGAACAGACCAAGCCACATGGCCGGTGGTGGCCCTACGGCGGCCTTACGGTGAACCTACTGTTCCTACCCAGGTATGGAGAAATCCGGGATAGACACGACTTACGATGTTTGGTTTGTGGGTATGCCAGACGTAGTTGGGCAGATGCCCAACACTGACTGGTCTGCTGGTTTTCAACACTTGGTGGAACGCAAACAGACAGATGTTTAGATTTTAGATAGGGGTCGATCGCATTGCAGGTTCACGAACACCGGTATCAGGCACCTGGCCAATCCTGTACAAACATTTTGCATCATTTTGAGACTTCTTTGTGTCAACCTGTGTCCAACCCAGGAAACCAGTCAACTCTACGGAATGGTTATATAGTAGGAACAGAGAGTCATGCAATTACTGGCCAGCTATTGGAATCTTTCACTGACGGCAGACCGGTCGAAGTGGTTTCTGATTTGGTGCACACCCAGGTGTGTGCATGTGCATTGCACTTCAATGAAGTTCAAGCGGCAGAGCTGGCATGCAGTTGGTTTGATACAACCGGCAGTGGAAATCTGAAAAGGCTTTGTACGTTGCAGGTGCCTGATTTTCCAGCTTTCCCCGCTGCCCATCCAGGCGGGAAGTTTGTTCGATGGGTGATCGAAGTTCGCTTTGACCGAACGTTCCTGGCAGATCTTCTGCACAATGTACCTCATGTGCCAACAGCTCATGCAGAATGGGGTAGCACCCTGAGATGGTCTTGGATTTGTTGGACCTGTTGGATCTGTTCGCCTCCGATTTTGAGGTGTTAAAGCACCCATTCCTCTCCGTGACTTAGATCCACAGTTCATCGTGAGCTCCTCAGACTAAAGGGACCCGATGGTGGCAGCCCGGCGCAGACCACCTAGGTGAATCGACAGGCCGAAAGCAAAGCCGTGGCAATTCTGCGATCGTTGGCCGCGGGTCGCAGATCTTCAGCACTTTGAAGTTTTCAGAGACTTATTATGTGACCAGTGGCAACAAAACAGACATCCATGGCTTTCCATTTTGGAGCCAGCCCAGAAACACCAAGGTCGCAGGCTTGTCAACCTCACTTGGAGCTGGCATTGTCCTCTCCCCAGATTTTGGCACCTCTTTTCACGTCCGTACTAGCGAATGAGTCGAGCACGAGGTTTTGTTACTCCGTGGCTCACCAAGTGCTGGTCAAATGGCCACAACCTAAAAAGACCGGAGACGAAGATGATGAGGATGAGAACCTGAAGAATGAAGATGAGATGATGAGGACATAAGCCTTTAAGCTTTTGCGAGATCACTGTAAGACCTGAAAGCCCTTTGACATTTCTTGCATGTGTGCTAGATGTAAAGCTAGAATGCCTTGAGGCTTTTGCTTTGGCTTTGGCGGCCGGTGTTCTGCTGGCTTCGTTTACTTCATTTCTGGTCCAACCAAATAGATATTAGAGCTGCCAGGTGATGCTCACTGTCTCCTTGGTTGGCTCTCCAGACTTGAACAGATTGGACCAAGTGCTTCTTCATTCAGACTTGAACAGATTGTTGGAGAGTTCGGGCATGGCCTGACTGTCTCTGAGGTGGAACTCTTTGTTCCGCCATTCTTCCATGGGCAGTGGCTACAGGTTGTGGTCATTCTCGTCAGCAGATCTCTCTGCCTGATCAGAGACCCTGTGTGAGGCAAGCCTGTCCGGCCTCTTTGGGTTTCTTAGCTTATGGTCCTTAGGCGCGGTTTAGGGGAGGGTAAGGGAACGCCTAGGACCAACCAAGGGGTCACTTCATCGTGTTGTCAAGATCAGCACTTTCTCTATAGTTATGAACGCTTGAGCGGCAGGAGATTTGTTTCAGAGCCAGAGATGGCTTGTGGAAAGAAGGATGAGGCCTGCTTGTCCCGCATGGAAGCTACCTGCAAACCACTTCAGCGCCAGGACGATGTGGAGAAGGGGCATGTGACACTCTCAGAACTTGCAGACATTGTGCCACCAACTGCCGAAGATCAACCGAGCAAACTTTGGTGGCATGTGTTGGACCTAGGCTAGAGATAACGTGGAACCGAAAGCAAGGCGGGTGAAGCATTCGCAGTTGCTGTCGGCATATTTTGTTTTCTTATTTTTTGCTAATCTCAGGTGATTGAGATTTGTTTTGCACACTTCCTTGTGCCATGGAGTGGCAGGCAATGGCGGTTAGCATTTCTGATGATGTCCTTTACCTCAGAGATGTTTCCACCAAAAGACACACGTCGTCGCCTCCGCACGTCGTCGCGCAGCAAGCCCTCAGGCTAGCGCTCACTGCCCACAACTTTCCTGAAGGACTGGCAGTTGGAGTGCTGGGCAAAGTCGAAGCATCGTGCAGTCGAAGCCGACGTCCATGCGAACATCCACTTCTTGAGGTTTCCTCGCTTCAAAGCGAACGCTTGGGTGTTGTTGTGTGACTCTCAGCTTAACGTAAAACCAATGGTCACGGTTGAGAGATATGCTGCGGAATGCTTACAGAAAGCGATGCTCGAGCCAAGCTTCTTGGTTTTCGCCACAGTCAAATGAAATGTCAGCTGTTTATGGCTGGATGAATCCAGAATACCAAAACAGCCATGGGTTTCAGCCATACAGAGCTGAGATTTTAATTTTTACAACTTCAATTCTCAGTCTTTTCAGGTCATGGCCGCAATCGCGGTGCACAACATTCCTGAGGGCATTGCTATTGCAATGCCAGCAGCAAGACGGCAGACAGCGGATCTGACCCTGGCAATGTGGGTGCTGTGTAAAAACGCAGGTTTTAGAGAAAGGAAAGAGGAAGACAGGGCTGGAAAAGAACAACTTCTTGTACTCCTCAAAAACCGTGGTGAAAGGATGGGGCTGCCACCAGTTCACTTCTTGAGCCTTTCGAGTTGTTTTGGCCGCTCTTGGATGAGTCTTGCCGCTTGGTGCTTGTGGATGAGGTCCTTGAGGCCACCAATGATCGCCGAAAGGCAATGTTAATGGTTGGCACCTCAGAGAACCGGAGCGGGCTGCGGATCTCAAACCTTCACCGGGGCCGCGGATGGGCCGGCTGCAGATGGGCCGCACGCCTAGTAGGGACAGTGCATTGTAATTGACCATACTCAAAAGGTTTTACCATAAAGTAAGTACTACAATGCAGTAAAAAATACAGTTTTACCATACTCAAAAGCCAGTGGTTTTAGGATGTGTTTTTCTCAGCCCAAATCTTCCAAAACGTCGGGCCTGTCCTTGCCGAAGCGCCGGCGAAGCGCCAGGCCACGCTCTCGGGCCTGGCGGAACCGCTGGGCGCCTTCATCGCTGCCGGGGTCTCCAGGGGCAAAAGGAACATTCATCGAGTCACGGCCAAAATTGACATTTGCATACATTTGCAGACAAAGGCATTGATTGTTTTTTGCGAACAAACATAATCGTTGTGTCTTAGGTTGAGATTGCTGCGACCCAGAGTTTTGCTTAGGTAACTTTGCTGCCTCCCGGAGCACTTGCCGGCCCAGGACTCTAGCTTTTTTTCCGTGGCAGTGATGAGTTCGCAATTAGGAGCATAAGGCCCGGAGTAGTCTTACTACTAGGAGCAAGGACGCTACTAGGGGCTCCTGGCCTTACTAGGAGCAAGGACGCTACTAGGTAGGTTGGAGGCCATCGCTCTTAGGTTCTTTGAGCACCCCATAGTCCACAGCACCGTAGGGATGGACATCTTGCTTTGCATCGTGGGCGGGATTATGACCTCTGTGGCCGCTTTAGAGCTCTTGTCTCTGCCTGAGCAACCAACAGAAAGGGACACCCAGCCTGAAAGCTCGTCTTTGAAGACTGTTGCGCGATGCAAGCGCAAAAACCGTAATTTCTTGTTTGTTTTCCTGCTTTGCAAGGCCAGAAGCAGTGGCCCAGCGACAAAATTGGAGCACCTTTGCAGGATCGGAGCTTAGATGTACAAACTCTGGGAAACAAGCTTCGCTTGGTTGGGATATAGGCGTAGATCATCATAGATTCTGTTAGCGCTACTGATACTGCCCGCGTCCAGAGTCTAGCTACTCTTGAAAGATCAGAATAGAAGATCGTGGATCATCCTCAATCCCGAGCAGATGGCAAGACACATCTCGAGGCCTTGTAACAGGAGCCCTGGTCATGCTCCTCACACACGAATTGGCCTGAGATTCAGATTGACAATTACAGCTGCCAGAATCTGTTTATGACTGGAAACCTCCTCCCAACGATAAGTTGTTATTTGAGGATAGAACTCCCCAACCACAGAACTTATATAAGTGCTTTTCGGCGAGCTTTCAGAAGCAGATTCCGCAGTGTTTGTGCAAAGAGTTCACTCCTCTTTGAACGAATGCTGTTTGCAACATTCTGAGGAGACAAAAGGGAGCCCTTTGTGCCGTTTTGTTGATGTTTGCAAAAGGTTCAGCAGCCAGTAAAGCCTACATGTGGCCAGCACAGGGCTCAAGCAATGATCGCGATGCTGTATTGCCACCATCAGATCGGCACTGAAGCGTGAAATCGATGCCCCCAAAGCGCCCACCCCAAAGTAGTGGTGGGCCATCAGTGCCCCTTGCCAATTCTGGAAGTACGAGGGCGGTGCCGCGAAGAGCAGACCGAGCTGAGGGTTCAAGAGGTGCGATTCGTAGCCAGAGTGTGCCGAGGAACTCTGAAATTTTTGATGTGAAGGAGTCCTTTGCGGCAGATCCCAAACCACCAGGACGTGCCAAAGCATCTGCACAACTGCGCTCATCTGGTCAGGGAATGGCATATGCTCGAGGTGCACAGGCGATGAGGGAACAACAGGCCCTTAGACAAAAACTGCAGGTGGGTGCTCGAGATCGGTCTTCTTTGGTTCTGGAACTGGTTGTGCGGGTAGCGTGTGCAGCTATGCAACATGCGGTGAGAGAAGTGTGTGCAGTGAGAACATGTTCACGGCAGCTGTGTGAGACATGTTCTGAAGATGCTGTGTGGGAGCAGTTGTACCGGCTTCGATGGACACCTTCATCTTCTGTCGCCACCGGTTGGCGACAGGCGTACTTGGCACGCTTGCGGAGACTTCAAGCCTCATTTTTGGCCCGTAACCTTCCGAATTTCGTTCGCAAGCTTCGACGTCGAGATGGTCTACCAGACTTGAGGAAGATTCATGATGCACTGCGCATGAGCTTCTCATTGTCTTTGTCGCATGGTCCCAGTGCTTCCTGCCAAACAATTGACTTCACTGAGGCAAATGTGGATGCTTCCATCCAGCTCTTTGATACTGCTTTATGCCTTCGATGTACTTTCTCGACATTGAACCTCAAGTGTCCTCTTCATTATCAACTCCGAGGTAGATCATTGGCCTGTGGGAAAGATGAGGTCTTGTTGACATCTAGCCTTCAAAGCCCAGAAGATTGGAGCCAGAGCTCCATCCAAGAAGACTGCAGATTTCTGAGAAGTCCCTGCGGCCGGGTGTTTGCAGCCTTGTGGGGCGACGACTCTTTGGCTGGGATATATGTGACATTGCACTATGCGCAAAGCTTATGGCCCATCATTGGCGCCAGTGAAGCATGGGCATTGTTGGCCAGACCCCCTGAGCCAGATGATTTGGACTCTGCACTCGGTCTTCATGACTACACTGTTCTGTTAACACTCCGAAGTGCTAAGCAAGAATGCTTCTCCAACGGATTCTACAAAGTCCACCTGTTTGGTCTTGGCTCAATCACGTCTGGATTTGGTGGGGCCAGCTACTTAGTCAACAATTTGTGTTGTTGGTTCGTGCAGTGTTCCACTGCTGTTGACGTAAGATCCCAATCAAGGTCCTTGTAGACGGCCGCTGCTGTGTGGGGCTCTCAACGATTTTTAGCAAGTCATGGCCCGATTTCTTAAAAAGCAATCATCCGATTTGGTGCAGGTTGAGCAAAGCCAAGCGGCGGCTGGATATGTGGAGGAAACGTCATTGTTAGAGCGTGTATATAGAGCTTGATGGTCATTGAGTCAATGCCAGTCTTTCTCCCAAACAGCCTTCACCAGGGCAAACCATCTTCTCGTCAAAAGCGCCGAGACAAGTCGTACAATGCAGAGGCAAGTCGTACCCACATGTTTCACGTCTCACATGTTCCAGGGCTCACGTCTTGAAGGTTTCACACTTTGAAGCCTTGGCGCCCCACGACTCGGGGGTCCAACTTCCGTGGCTCGGAATGCAGCGAGGGTGGAGCAGCGAGCGGGTGGAGTGCGTTCGGTGGCGTTCCGTTTCGAGGTTTCCCTGTCTACGAGCCCCTCAAATCACACTCCAAACGGCAGCCTTCAAGTCGGTGCTGCCAGAGGCTTAGAGGGCACAGATGTATAAAGCAGGTTTTGTATGCTTCTGTTGGCTTCGCGCCGCACGTGTCCCGTGTTGTTGTTGTTGTTGTTGTTGTTGTTGTTTCCCCAGATAGTGAAGCTATTATGGCGTTCTTACTTCAAATAACAATGAGTTGCCCGTGCGCGCTTTCGAGACAGGTTACTGGTGCTGGGTGCCGGTGCTGGTGCTGGTGCTGTGAGCTGGCTGTGCACGCGGTGGAGACAGGTTGCTGGTGCTGGGTGCCGGGTGCCGGTGCTGGTGCTGGTACTGTGAGCTGGCTGTGCACGCGGTGGAGACAGGTTGCTGGTGCTGGGTGCTGGCTTTGCACGTGGTGGAGACAGGTGCTGGTGCTGGTGCCGGTGCCGGGTGCTGGGTGGGCTGGTGCTGTGAGCTGGCTGTGCATGTGGTGGAGACAAATTGCTGGTGCTGGGTGCCGGGTGCCGGTGCTGGTGCTGGTACTGGCTGTGCATGTGGTGGGGGCAAATTGCTGGTGCCGGTGCTGGTGCTGGTGCTGTGAGCTGGCTGTGCACGTGGTGGAGACAGGTTGCCGGTGCTGGTGCCGGGTGCCGGTGCTGGTGCTGGTGCTGGGCGCCAGTGCTGGTGCTGGTGGTGTAGCTTGCATATGTGAGGGGGTCTATTTTCGGATCTTTTTCCCAGATAGCGAAGCTATGGGGTTGTTACTTCAATTACCAATGAGAGCTGCCTGCGCGCGCTTTCGAGACAGGTTGCCGGTGCTGGCGCTGGTGCTGTGAGCTGTGCACGTGGTGGAGACACGGTGCCGGTGCCGGGTGCTGGCTGTGCACGTGCTGGAGACAGGGTGCCGGTGCTGGTGCTGGTGCTGTGAGCTGGTGGAGACAGGGTGGCGGTGTTGGGTGCCGAGTGCCGGCGCCGGTGCTGGTGCTGTGAGTTGGCTGTGCACGTGGTGGAGACAGGGTGCCGGTTGCCGGTGCTGGGTGCTGGCAGTGTGCGTGGTGGAGACAGCGGGCGCCGGCGCCGGTGGTGTGAGCTGGCAGTGCGCGTGGTGAAGACTGCTGCGCGCGTGGTGGAGACAGGGTGCCGGGTGCTGGGTGCTGGTGCTGGGCTGGGTGCTGGTGCTGGTGCTGGGCGCCGTGAGCTGGCGTGCTGGCGCCTTATGCGCGCAACATCATACGGGGTCGTCGCTTGAGCGTTCTTTGTCTATTAGCGCTGTGGGGGTATTTGCGCTCTTCAGGTTTTGTTTTGGCCGACAGCTGTGTCAAGGGCTGCACTGTTTGCGCGCATACTTTTGTACGTATAATGTTCTATGCGCAACATCAGGCTCTCAACCGACCATTGTGTTAGCGTGTTCCAGCATGCTACACACACAATAGTCGTGGATACTGCTTGGCCTTGGGCGCGTGAAGCCTACGGGCTTTGCCGTTTGTGCGCATACTTTTGTGCGCATAAACTTATACGCGCAAGATCATACGGCCTTATCGTTCTGCAGATCGTTGCTTCAAGCGTGCTGCAAAGTCAATAGTGGCGCTGGATACTGCTTGGCCTTGGGCCAATGACACTTACGGGCTTTGCTGTTTGCGCGCGTACTTATGTGCGCATAAACTTATACGCGCAAAATCATACGGTGTTATTCCCCAAATAGGGATAGCTGCTGTGGAATTCTTGCTGCAAATAAGAATGAGCTGGCTGCGCGCGCGCTTTCGAAAGGGTGTCGGTGCTGGTGCTGGTGTTGTGGTCCTGGGTGCTGGTGCTGTGAGCTGGCTGAGCACGCGTTTAAGACGGGCGGCGGCGCTGGTCGGGTGCTGGTGCCGCTGCCGGTGTTGTCAGCTGGCAAAGTGCACCGGTGCTGGTGTCAGCTGATTGTGCGCGCCGTGGAGGTGCCGTAAGGTGGCTGCGCAAGCTGCGTACATTCTTGTTCCAGCCAGTCGCATGTCAACAGGTCGTGGGACTCTGCCTAGCTATCTGGGTCTATGCTGGTGTATTTTTTTAAATTGATGTCAGCTGTGTTTAGTCGTGCGATGTAGTATGTGCTTTGCAGCCTTTGTTTTTCAGGCAGGACCATTGCTTTATGGATGTGACCGTTTTTGATGAGCACGGGCACATCTTTTGGGCTGTGTTGCACAGCCGCACAAATACAATTTTTGATGATTGGCTGGAGGGGAACCAGAAGAATCATGCTGCCTCCAAAGCTTTTGAGGTCAGCAGTGTGCCAGTTGTTTGATGTGTTGCCCTCAGCATTGTTGGACATGGACAATTTAGTTTTGGTTGGATGATTTCATGTGCAGATGCTGGTGGATGGCTGAGGCCTGCCCACATGAGTCTTCCATTTTGCAACACAGGCATGTGCAGGTGCATGGGGAGTATCGGGGATGTCGTTGAACTATTTGCTGGGAAGAAGGCAGTTTCTTTGTTGTGACAGCATTCAGAATGAACATGGAACGCCGATAATAGCTGAGCCAGCGAATATATATATATATAATATAACTGGAAGAGTGTCAGGTCAACAACATTGTTTGGATGCTGCGTTTACATGCGGTTTAGGTGCAAGATGTGAATATGATTGGAAGAATAACTTTGGAATATCAGTTGAACACCATTGTTTGGATGCTTCGTTTCCATGCAGGTTAGAGGGAAGGTGACCAAACTGTGATTACATGGTGTTTTAACATAAAACGGTATACTTTTTGCACGCCGGGTGACTTTTGACTAATGCTGCGTTTACATGCGGCCGGGTGACTTTCTGCAAATCCGGGTGACTAAACCCCGACGCTTGTACCGGCTGCTGTAAAACTACCCAGAAAACATTCATAGGAAGGAAATACCTCTAAGAATGTTCCGGTACTTGTTTTGTCCCTTTTTGTGACCTTTTTGTGCGCCAACAGAAGAAAAGGTCCTCACAGAAAGCCAGTTTCAGGTTGGAAGAGCAAGGCCGGGCATCGGAAGGTCAAACCCGTTTGAACATCAATCAACAGCAAAACCTGAAGAACAACAAGGGAGGTCTGTGTCTAAAGATCACACCCGACTCAACTGCATTGCTGCGGAAGTGAAGAGAATGTCGCTTTGCCAGGTCGATTTCGATCGTGGCAGCCTTTGCCCTAGTCACCCTAGTCGTCCAGTGGCTGGCGTCCACGTGGAATCGAGGGAGAAACACTTTCAGCGTCCACCGGTGGGATGAGGTTCAGCGTCCACTTCTGGCAGAGCAGCTTCAGCCTCCACCTCATCTGGACTGGGAGCGTTCGGACAGTCAAACGGAACATATTTCCTTTAGCAAAGTTGGGTAATAGTGAAGATGAGCGATGAGCTGTCAAGTTCAGCAGTGATGTTTTGGAGACGTGGGGCATCCATGACAGAATTGGACACGTCATAGCTTCGTCTTTAAAACGATCCAAATGGCCAAGAGCAAAAGAGGTTCCCAAACAGCGGCAGGAAGCCCCACCTGCAACCAAAAGTACCACAATGAACGCCCGACGCAACGCCTGCTTCTGTTCATTGGGCCTGAGCCAAGGTCCGGTGGCTTTGCTTGGCTGATCGTGGAGCTGCCCAAATCCTTGTGCAGCGGGTGGTCTAAGTTTTAACATTTCACAGAGTCAAAGCCATTGACATCATCAGGGGTAGAAACATCTCTAAAGAGCAAGTTTAGGGTTTGACCTGGCAAATCACTTTCCCGAGTCTCCAGAAATCATATGCACTTATGGGCTTCTTATCCTTGCATTTGTGACTCTCCAAGGCTGGACTTTGACTGCTTTTCTGGAGGCCTCACACTGTTATTTTTGAAGTCTCCCTCGTTTAGGAGGTTCAATTGTTTAGAGTTGCTGGGTGACTGGATGACCCCAGACCCGGCCATTCGCGATCGCGACCGCTGTGGGACCGAAGCCGCATGGAGCCGAGGAAGCGATCGACAACTCCCGCGGGTCAATGCCGTGACATTGCATCCAGAAGTGGACTTTCTCGATCAATGGCCCACTCCTCAAGGTTTCGATCTCCTAAAAAGTGGAGATGGCAGGCACATGGACACTGAACACACTGTTTGCAATTGAGGTGGAGCTCCAAATACGCACAGACTGCCAAAGGCAAGCCTCATTTTGTTCCAGATCCTGACCGATGAGACCAGTGACAAGCCTTTGTTTGCCTTGGTGGACAGCCAGGAATATGTACAGATGCATTCTGGAACATTGGAGAGCCCAAGGAAAAAAGTTGCGAGACTCACATGCCAGCCACTTAACAAAAACGTCGGCGCAATTGAGACCGGTCATTCTTTCGCTTTTGGATCCCCGCTGTGCCGATTGAACTGACTCCGCCGCCTCTCGGTTGTGCTTGGCACGGAATCACCGACGATGGGCTCAGGAGGTGACCGTGGCAACCCAGGTGTTCTCCATTCCGGCCCATTTGTGGAACTTGTGCGCGCGTTCCCGGTGTCCCCGGACTGGCTGCTGCTTGCTTCAAGATGACCCCACGCCGCCGTAGCCGCAAGTGTTTGCACGCTCTGGAGCCTGGCAATCCAAAGAGGTTGATCCAACAGCTCTTTGGAAACAGCCTCCAGTTCTCTTTGCGTTTTTTGGTTTCATGGAGAGTTGCCCTAAGCCTTGGCTTCACCTTCGCCGCGACTGCCTTGTGTTGCTGCCGTCCTGGACGACAGCGAGCCTTCAACTCTCGCCAGCTCACAGGCCTGTGGTGGGTGGTTGCCGCCCCGCCAGGTTATTTTTTGCTCAGTTCGTTCACACTTCCTTGGCACTGCCATGCCCGGAAAGTGCCAGCCAGCATCATGGACAGCTTCTCAAGCCGACAATCTGACTTCACAGAACATGTTTCTAGAACGGTGCTGCCTGTACATTTCCAAAGAACCGGCGAATCCACCCAAAAATGCAACTGGACAATCCAACACATGCTGTCCTTCATAGGCTTGGAGTTGCGCAGCACCCCACGCGGTCGATTTGTGCAGCACCTTCGCGCTCCAAGTAAGGACGGGTAAGACCTCAAGTCTGACGTGAGTCGCAGAAACAAAAGTCGGTTCCAGTCAGAAGGAGCAGCTGAAATATGAAAAAAGTCAAGGGCCAGGATCATCACGTTGAAAAAGGGCGAGGCAGGTGTATTCGATGTAAAAAGCCCTTCCAGAAGCAAGAGAAAATTGAATCAGGAGAGCACTTTCAGGAGTGGATGATACTAAGCCAACTAGAACCTCCACCAGTCCAACTTCTTATGCTGCGCGCAGGCAGCGAAAGTCTTTGCATATTTGAAGGCGATGAGTTAAGCAGCAGAGCGTTGTAAATGGGAAGCAACGGCTCGCGTGCTACGAATAGATGTGAACAAGTAGCTCGTACAGTAGGACAAAAAAGAACTATAGCCTGTCAACAAAGCGGGGTGCTCAGTCTGAAACGGCTAGAATCGATCTGATAGCTAAGGATAGGAAGAAGCAGACTTGAGTTGTTGTTAAGGAACATTTCAATACGCAGGCGAGGAACAAATACAGAAGAACGAATCTCTTCAACAAGAGCCTTTCAGCAAATCAACAAAAATAGTGAGGGCACTGAACATAATTCTTACACGAGAGTGCACAACGCTAGCGGCTTACGTCACAGACAGCGAGAATGTCAAAGAGAGAGAGAGAGAGAGAGTGCACATCAAGGTTTTGTAACGGGAAGAATCTGGCTTTGAACGGGGCACAGATCGAAACAAGCGGACAATGTCTGGCTCGAAAAGGAACATGATCTGGATTGCATTGGGGGGCTGTACAAGGTCCGGGCTGGTGCAATCCAAAAGACAACTCCAAAATCCAAGCAAGATTGGACTCTGTTTTTTTTGCGTATGTTTTTCAGCGGTATTCGGTATTCGGCAATTGTTTGTGATTCACGTTGTTCACAAGTTATTCGCGTTTGATCACCACGTCGTGTGATCACGGTTTGAATGCATCTCCCCTGCAATGGCCGTTCTGTGTGCCGCTCTGCAGACAGTGGACCCAAAGGGTCCAGACTCCCCACTGGTCGTAGCCACCCTTTGGGGACATGGACCCATTCAGTATCATTCAGAATCATTCAGTCGAACCGTTTTCTCCAAACAACGAAAAAGAGGGGCGTTTTTTTTTGCTCGCGCATTTGAGATGATCTGAGTGTGCAGCATACAACTTCGCCTGCTCCAGCGCGTTCGGCGTGAGAGCGAATTCGTTCACCAGGCACTGCACCCTGCAACTCAACTTGTTTTTTCCCCAAGTGTGCCGCTTTTGGTGCAGGCGCTCCATCGTGCCCTGATTTGCTTCAAGGTGGTCAGACCTGTTATATAGCTCTGCAGACTCTGCAGATGTCGGTGGCAAGTTGGCAAGCCTTCTCCTTGAGTATCCTAGTCCAATGGTCCAACGATGACGGCGAGCTTGCGCCACTGGCCACTTCTAGCAGTGAGGCACTGTGAAGACCCCAAGCAAGGGTCGTTCTTTAAGTTTTCTGGACGCTGACGCTGCCACAACAAATAAAGGCTGAGCCCATACAAACCGCCTCTTGTGAGCGCCGTGCTCAGGAAACAACCACGTTGCACCGTGCAAACGCTCCCTTATCAACATATGTCGGAACTCTTGAGCCTTCTTAGGCCGGGCGGCCTGAATGGACAGCGGTTTGGGTTGCATGCCAACCCCTGTTCTATCTCTTATGCCACTGGTGCAAAGCCTTATGGTCAAGGCCTTCTTATCGGCACTGTCTGGGATGATCTGAGCCCTCATTCATCGAGGTCGGCGGCTCGATCGGTGAACTATTCCTCCAAGCTTGGGACACCAGGAATTGCAAGTCTGCTGTGCGAGCCACGACAAGCTCCAGATGGAGGTCCTCTCTATTTCACTCTTCACACTTGGAGACTCGACTCTCCGCGTTCTTCTTCAGCCACCATCTTCACGTATCTTCACCATCTTGGCGAAGTGCGGAGACTGAAACCGTGCTCTTCACCATCTTCGCTCCATCCGACCTGGAAGAAGACCAAGGGACCCCACAAGATCGGGTAATGCGTTCAGGAACTCACCACTGTGATGTGCCCACCGCGGCAAAGTGCCACTTCTGTAGCATGGTCGGAGCATCCACCGGCAGGTCCTTGATCGCGAGGTTGGGGTCGTGATGGGCCACACAGCCACACAATCTTGCTTCGCGTTTGCAAGAGATCTCGGGTTGGCCTTCCTTTTGTGAGATTTATGTCCGACTTTACTTTTGCAAAAGGAATCATGACCTGATAGGTGGGCGGGGTCGATCACATTCCAACAAGGCTTGTAACATGAACCGCGTCGACCAATAGGATGTTTGGGTCCGCTCATTGAAGTCCATTGTGATGGGCGCTCACTTCCTGGAGTTTGGCACGCAAGTCATGTTTGTTCCTTGAGTGTTACTTGCTTTAGCAGCCATGGCCACATCTCAAATGAGGACGATGCCTGGTGATTGTTCAGTGATTGTTCATTATTGTTGGCGATAGAGGGGTCCCAACTATCGACGAAGACGCATGAAGACGCATGAAGACGCATGCAGAGGTACGAAGACGCATGAAGACGCATGCAGAACGTATTGCATCAATCTTTACGGCTTTCAAAGCAAGAGAAGAAAGAACAACTCTCACTCACACACACGCTCCCACTCTCACTCACTCTCCCACTCTCACTCTCACTCTCCCACTCTCACTCTCATTCACACTCACACTCACACTCCACACTCACACTCCACACTCACTTACACTCAAAATCGCACTCACTCGCTCTCACTCTCACTCTCACTCTCACTCTCACTCTCACTCTCACTCTCACTCTCACTCTCACTTTCACTCTCACTCTCACTCTCACTCTCACTCTCATTCTCACTCTCACTCTCACTCTCACTCTCACTCTCACTCTCACTCCACTCTCACTCTCACTCTCACTCACTCCCACTCTCACTCACTCCCACTCCCGCCCGCGCTCACTCACGCACCTTCACTCTCACTCACACTCACTCTCACTCACACTCACTCTCGCCCACACTAAAAATCATTCTCACGCGTCGGCGCGCATCGTCACGCAGCGTCACGCAGCGTCACGCATCGTCACGCAGCGTCACGCAGCGTCATGCAGAGCCACGCAGCGTCAGGCAGCGTCACGCATCGTCAGCGATAGTTGGACACCTTCACAAACCTATTTTCTTCATTTCAAAGTCCTCTCTCCATTGGATGAATTCTACATAGGGGCTGGTTCAAATGCCGGGAAGCGCTCCAACACCGTCACCACTGGACCACCACCAGCAGGGCATAGCACTCGCTTGTACACGCAGACAACGACTCGCTTGTACACGTGCATGTTGGAAGCCTTGGAAGCCTTGATATATAATGATAATGGCTGCACCGGCACATAACGCCCCCCAACTGTTTAAGGATGCGGTGTTTGCCACGAAGATACGACCAAATGCGGATCTTCATGGTGTCAGGTTGTTCAAGGATTCAGGTCTTCGATGCCGGCACAGGCAATCGCAGACAGGTGAAGACACAACAGCTCTATATTCGCACTTGGAGGAAGAAGGTGCCCTTTTTGTGACCGCCCGCGGAAAAAATTGGAAGAGGAAACCACTCCAACGATCTCGACCGTGGCATCGGCAAACATTGTGAATTGTCTGGGGGCAAAACTTGATAAACAGTTTAGAAAAATGTTCATCGTAGCATACGGCGTATCTTTTGTGCGCAAAAAGCCGGCTCAATCGAGTGCAAAGTTTGGAGGTGATGTTTTTTGCAAAGTAAGGTCGCATATCTTTTGTGGGGCGCCCAGGAGCAAAACTCGGAGAGGAGTAACTAGAAAGTAATCCCAAACGAATTTGAAATGGCACTCCATTGTAAAATGTTTGTCGTTAGCCAAGCGGGGAGCGGGGGGGCAAGACCAGGAGCAGGAAAAGCCACCCCGATCCGCAAGAAATCAACCTGAGGACGACCTAACGGAGCCTGTGCGCGCAAGTTGGCCGCAGCGGCTGCAAGTGAGTTGCTGCCGGCATAAAGGACTCAACCTCAGCCTGCTCGAATGAAATCATGTTGGCTTGTGCACTTCGTTTTCTGTGCTCATGCCCACACTCAGTAAACCAGAGGCCCGAACGCAGCCACTACAAAATTTTTTCAAAGCCAACGCGGTGACAGTGCCAAGGTCCCACCGCCCGCCGAGCACGAAGATCAAATGGATACTTAATGAGGGGCGCATGTGTGAAATTTATGCAATTTTTCGGTTGTTTGTTAAATTTTTCGCTTGTTCTGGTACAAATTTTGTGTGCAGGCACAGGCAAATCCAGGAAGCGGGCGGTGATCACTAACATTAGACGAAGTTGGCTGCGCAGTTAAATTCAAAAAGGTCCCATCACAAAATCGTGCCTTGACAAATCCGTGCACCTCACTCATTCAGTATTTTTTCCGGGGTGCCATTTTACAGAAGTTAATAAACCTGTTTGTACATACCAAATGTTCCGTCTCAACGCCAAAATGGCAATTTGATCAAATGTGTAGATGTCTGGACCAAAGAGTATCAGTAGTCAAAGGGCCATGTGATGTTCTAGAGTATAGAGATACGTTTCCCAAAAGGACGAGGCTATTTTTGTAGATAGTCAAGTCTCATCACTACCCCCTTGCGGTGCTTGACCCCCGCGGCGGGGTCAAAATTGTAACTTGCTCACCCTCAAATATGTCTTACAATTTTTGAATGCACATGAGGGTCACTAGTGTAACTTACAATTTTGACCACTGTTTTGTTAGATGGAGGTTTTTTGAGACCTGTATGTTTAAATTTCCACAACCGAAGGGTCTTTCTTCAAGGGGGATCGTTTTTAGGTCCCAAAAGAACGGAAAGGGGGGACCGGGGGACCCATTGTTGGAGGTTCTCCGGAGCTCCAAAGTGGTGTGATCCTCCCCAGACACCTGCGAGGTGCAAAAGGTCAGGTGCTTGGACTTGGAAACCTGCACTGACACGCCCAAAATTGTAAGTTACATTTTTGACCCGCCCGGGGGATAATAGTTATCAAATTTCTACAGACAAACCACGCGCGCACGCTTACTACAGAATGACGAGGCGCGCCGCACTTCGGAGACTTTTCCATAACCGTTTTTTAGGCTTGGCCTGGCCTGGCCTGGCCTGGCCCCATCAAACGCAATCCTGATCGCAAGGGGTGTTACCGATTACGGACTATTGGATCGCCCGGTTTGGTGCGGATTGCGGATTAGAACTGCGAGCGCCTGCTTTGGGACTTGGGCACGGATTACGGCATACAACGGAGTAAGGGTTGTTCGGTTCCCTTTTTTCCCTCGGATTGGTTGATTTTTTTGGGAGGTGCCATTTTGTAGAGCACGGAGCCGCGGTGCTGTCATGTTTGACAGGATCTCCAGGCCTTCATCCTCGTCCAACGCATCCTGCAAGCATGTCCTTCCCCACAATTTTTTTCACACCACCCACTGTGTTTGTAGTTTGTAGCCCTTTTTCCTGGAGTTGCGACAGGAATATGAGAAAAAATAGAACAACAACGGGAATTTCGCTGACACACTTTCTGCATCCTAATTGGCCCAGCTGACGTGCCTGGTGACCAAACGGAGGTTCTGGTTTCTCCGCCGCCTTCACGCAACGTCTCTCATGTTTGCACTGTGAATCCCATGCCGCTCTGAACAAGACACGCGTTTGACAGTAAATTATACCACAGATGAACTTCCACTGGCACACTCATACCCAAGCCCGCCTCCTGACATTCCCTTTGCAGCAGTTTTTGCTGCTCCGCGATCTTGGGCACCGTAGCAAAAGAAAACACCGCCCTCCCAGAGGACCAAAGTGGATTTTGCACGAAGGACAGACGTTTATAAGATCTATAAGTTGAAGTCGCGACAGGCTTCTGCTCAGCTCCAAGCTCTCCTGCTCAGCCTGTGGCTAGAAGGCGATGCAGAGCATGGACTAAAGTATAGATTCATGTTCATTGGTTTCACATCTTGTTGGGGACCAAGGCCAGGCTGGCAGAATGTTCGAACTGAAGTTTAGTTGCCCAAGACCTTCAAACAATTTACTTGCTTTTGTGCAGGTTTTTGAAAATGCAAATCGGGCTAAGTATCGGGAGAAGTTGGCCAAAAGCTGCAATTGTATATCCGTCACTGTGTTCATACTTTGTATTTTCTCAAGAACTTCAACTGCCACACTCTTTGCACCCCAGTCAGCCCTTCGCGTCTCACACTGACGCCATTTGCTTGGGCCTTTCATACCACCCAAGGATTGCAAAACAGCTGTTCAACAATACAAAGCAACCGAACTTCCACGGGCACATTCTCCTCAGCCCAATTAGCCCAGCTGAAGTGCTTGGTCACCAGAAGGAGGTGCAGGCAACAGCGCCAGGCATAAGTAGTTTGAGGATCCAATTCAATTGCCCATATTTCCCCACAATTGTATCCAACTCATCAATCAAACAAACATCATCTAAAGTACAACCCTGTCTTCAAAATCTTTCAGGAAAGTAACATTCAAACATATAGAACGAGTGAAATTCTGAGTTCATGCCTCACGGCCTTATGGCTATGATCAAATGTAGAACTGTTTCACATGACACGTTACCGCAGGCGCCTTGGGCACAAATCTGTCGAGTTTGGTAGCGGAGCCTAGTGCTCCGTTGCCGATCCTTCCAGCGCCGCCATAGGCTGCTGGCGCTCGGCTTGGCTGCTACCGCGAGTTGCGCGGTAGGCTCTGGTCTGCAGGGCCTTTGGAGGAGGAGATCGAGATCCTGCTCGATCGGTGGCAAGAGGAAGTCAGAAGGCTCTGACGAGGACACAGAAAACTACTTCACTTGGGGTTGAACCCAAGAGGAACAAACAACACAGAAAACTACCTCACTTGGGGTTGAACCCAAGAGGAATAAATACTACATCCTTGAGAACCTCATCACAGGCCCCGTGGACTCCATCGATTACAACATTGCTGGACCATGAATCCACCAAGCTCTGGGAGCATTCCGCTCCAGGAGTATCGGCGGGACATTCCGCCGGGCTGGATTCCAGGTGATGCTTCGTATCCCTTGAGGACCTACTTCGACAAGCTGAAGCTCTGGTACCGGATTGCCAATGTGGAGGATGAAGCCATCGGTCCACTGGTGGCTGGACGACTCTATGGTCGAGCATCCACGATCGCCATGTCTTTGAGAGTGCCAAGGCCAGACGGCACCTTCGATGTCGGCGATGCAGCGCTGGTTCGACTAGCTGTGGATGAAGTCCGCGACCCAGCGACCAATGTGATCATCCAGAACCACATCCCTTCAGGAGTGCAATTCCTGGCCAACGCACTCCGCACGGCATTCGGTCAGCAAGACCAAGATCTGGCGACACAAGCCCTGGACAAGTTCTTTGGCCTTGCAAGAGGAAAGCTCAGCCTGTCCGAATACAGCGTCGAATTCGACAGCCGGTACGATGATGCTCATGGAAGAGCTGGACTGCAGCTGAACGATGTCGGCCAAGACGGTTGATGACATCAAACTGCAGGTTGCTGGCGACTACACTCGCTTCAACGACGCTCGAGCTTTGGCATTGCGCATCAACCCTAATCGGCGAGACCCTGATGACGCCCAGATCCTCTTTGAAGAGAACGATGAGTCCTATGGCGACTACGACGCCTACTACCAGGACTGGGGCGATGACTATGAGGCCGAGGATTCATGGTGGTATGGCTATGAAGAGGCCGATGAAGGTGAATGGGTCTATGAGGAGTACGCCAACGACGAGACCTACTATGAGAACCATGATGCCAGCGATGAGTCATGGCAAGAGGTTGACCTTGAGGCTGGCATGACATCTGGTTCAGCAAGCGACTCCAATGTCTCGGGCGAGTACAACGAAGCCTACTACAAAGGAAAAGGCAATGGCAGTGATGAGGGCTGCTTCAACTGTGGCAGCAAGTTCCACAGAGTTCGAGACTGTCCACTTGGCAAGGGCAAGAACAAGAAGGGCAGTCACAACTACAAAGGAAAAGGAAAGTCAAAAGGCTTCTGGAGATGGCGACCCGACTTCAAAGGAAAGAGCAAAGGCAAGAGCAAGTATCCTTGGAGAAGCAAAGGCAAAGGAAAAGGAAAAGGCTTTGGTCGAAAAGGCCACTACTACGCCTACCAGGAGGAGGACAACTACAAGCCTCGTGGTGGTCTGTCGATCAGTGAAGGCATTCCCGATGCCTCAACTCCGCAAGAAGTTGCCACAAGCCCCAAGGAGGTCAAGACGACCAAGAGGGCCGAGAGCTTCGTGATCCACACGTCATCCGAGGATGAGGACTTCAAGAAGCCAACGGACGGATATTCAGGTCAGCCTGAGTATACTACGAAGGATCGCTATGACAAGAAGCTCAAGATGAACTTCATGGTCTTCAACATGAAGAAAGAAGAGACACAGATGAGCTACCACACCATCCATGGGCAGGAACGCTATGGTTTGCTCATCGATCTCGGAGCTGCATCCGGGCTGGTTGGCAGCGAGACCCTCAGAATGCTCAAGAGTTGCTCCATGGGCGAGATGGAGATCAACCGCAACAAGATCACTCCAGTTTCCGGCATTTCAGGAAACAGCGAGTCAACTCTCGGAGAGGTCACGTTGACCATGGCGACCGCAGGACAACCCATCACCTACACGGCGGAGGTCATTGGTGGAGCTGGAAGCCTATGCCCAGCACTGGTTGGCAACCCGACTCTTCGTCGATTGGGTGCATCAATCTTGACAGATTGGTTCGAGAATGGTGATGGCATGCTTGTTCTGAACACCAAGGACGCCATGGATGCCGAGGTCAATCACGTGAAGTTCTTTAGGATCCTGCTCACAGATTCTGGACACTACATCCTGCCTTGTGACAACGTTCAGAACGAGAAGGTTCCAAGAGCTTCGAAGCACGAGGCCATTGCTTTCTTCCAGAAGATCACCGAGATCACTTCGAAAGTTTGGCCTGACGTGCAACCACGGGTCAGACACTGCTTCCATTCCCAGACGGCGGCAGAGGATGACCGGTGTGATTACAATCGTGGACATGAACGAGACAAAGGCCCAATGAAGAGCCAAGATCATGATGTTGGTTGTGATCATTTGGCTTGCGAGAATGGAGAAGAAGATGAACTACGTAATTCTGTTCCTTCCAGGAAGATTCACTTCATCGATGAGGAACAGCAGAAGAAGTCCGAGGAGCCCTACGACCTCATGAACAGCGAGAAGAACAAGAGCCTATCACCAATTGCAGAAGAGCGCGACTCCGAGGACGAAGTTTCACCATCAGCCATTTTGGCAGAGCAGTGCATGAAGAACGACAAGAGCAAAGAGCCTGCGAAGAATTCAAACCACTTGATCAACGAGCACCCTGCCGGACCTGCCATTTTGGCCCCGGCAATTCACGATGAACAAGGCCTACGTGAGGCAAGCTATGATGAAGAGAAGAACGTCTTCCTCAGCTACACTGGCGACATGATCCCCGAGACGGCAGATCAGGCCAAGTTGAAGAAGCGCTACAAAGCAATCCCTGAGGAGTTCTACACCAAGAGCGGATTGACGCCGGTGACTCCCAAGAACTTTGACAGCTGGTTCAAGAGAGTTCGAGGACGAGGATTGCGATGGCACTTCTGGGAGCTGTTCAGTGGCAGTGGAAGATTGTCGCTGACGTTGCTTCTTGCCGGACTCATGCTTGGTTTCCCCGTCGACTACCGGTACGGCTGGGACATGCGAGTAGCAAGCCATCGTGGTATGATCCACGCAGCTTACGAAGAGTTCCAACCTGGAGTGCTTCATATGTCTCCGGACTGTGCACCATGGTCAGTTGCGGCATCTACGAAAGATCCTGATGAGAAGATGTGTGAACGTCTCCAAGATCGACCTGCTCTACAACTATGTCAAGATCTTTCTGCACGACAAGATGCCAATGGCCGTGGCTACAACATAGAACAACCTTATGGAGCACAATCATGGCAAGAACTTCCAGAGAATCCTCTACGACTGCAACGAATTCCTGGCAATAAGAGCAGACAGAGAGTGGACCAGTGCATGCATGGAGCTCAAGATGAACACGGCTACCCCATCATGAAGCCCACTGGCTTTGGATCCAACCTTCGTTGGAAGCACACTGGACTTCGATGCGGAGGTCATTGCGGTGTTCCACATACTCAGCTCAAAGGCACAGGCCAATCTGGTCTGACCAGGACCTCGATGTCAGCGCATGAAGCAGGACATCATCCAGTACCTGTCCTACATGAACCTGCTCAAGCTGAAGACTTGGCCACAGGATGCCTACGCAGTGACGCTTGGTCACTACTATGATTGTGTCCGATGCCAGCTTGGACGTCATTGTCCTCGCAACATAGAGCACACTTTGGTGCCTGGACAGTGTCGACATGGACGATGGCCATCCGAAGAAAATCCACGAAGAAAGAAGAAGCTTGAAGCTGAAATGGACGCCATGAAGAAGTGGAAGCAAGAAGCCGAGGCGGAGCTCTATGAGGGCGTGGAGATCAAGAACCTCACCAGCAAAGCGCTCTCCGTGCCAACTACACACATGCTCAAGAAGCTCCTCCTCGAAACCATCAACGCCACTATGGGTGTCTTCAATGAAGCAGCAAGAAGGAAGATTGACTATGTTCACTGGTTGGACAATCCTATGCTCATGAGCCTCTTCAAGGAGTTCTTCAAGGACTTGATTCAAGTCAAAGGAGTGAAGATTGAACTCCGACCTTTCCATCTTGCATCAGCAGAGCCGAAGCTTCCATTGACATCATCATACCTACGGATGCAAGTGAGAGGCAATGTGAAAGCATGGGACATTCACCCTCCAGAAGATTTGCGAGAGATGAGTTTCAGCCAGATCAACGCAGCACTCGACGAGGATGACTGGGCAATCACCATTTATGGAGTGGAGCACGATATGGCACCTTCGCCATCAACACCAGCATCAAGGCCAAGAACAAGACCTGATGAACCTGGTATCGTGCAGCCTGCCCAGAACCTCGACGAGATGGATGAGAAGAGCATAGCTGATCTCAAGAGAGCACCTTTGACACCTCCAGTGGTACTCGATCGACCAGGAGACCCAGCTGAGCGAGATCCAACTCAGATTGCACCTTATGAAGATGAAGAACTGCAGACAAAGTCAGTTGAGGAGATCAAGCCATTGAAGCCAAACTACAACTTGCGAAGAGTGTTGGTTCGCATTCCTAAGCTCATGGAAGACGAGAACCACACGAAGGTCAAGCAACTCCTACTTGGTCTTCACGAACGGCTTTGGCATTCGCCGATCTCCGACTTCACGAATTTACTGCAGAAAGCTGGAATGTCACCTGAAGTTATTAAGCTGGCGACTGAGGCGGTTCAATGCTGTGCCATCTGCAGGAAGTATGTCAGACTTCCCAATCGTCCACAAGTTCGAGCACGAGGAGCAAGCAGTTTCAATGAATCAGTACAGATGGACCTATTTATGTGGGAGAACAACTGGTTCATGCTCCTTTGTGACGAAGCAACTCGCTTCAAAATGTGCACGACGATTGAAGGACAAGAATCTGACGATTTGCTGACGGCATTTAAGAAGGCATGGATCTTTCTCTTTGGACCACCTCGTCGACTTGTTCTCGATCAACAGGTATCCTTGATGTCACATGAGACTGCAGCAGAATTTGAACGACTCTCCATTGAGCGTGCGCCCCGTGGCACAACACAAGGACATGGAGCCGAACAGCACACTGGCACTGGCTTGGTGGAACGACATGTGGGTCTGATGAAGCTCACCATGTACAAGCTACGAGCTGAACTACAGAGACAAGGCCTCGCGCCAGAGAACGAAGAGATAGCTCAGGAGAGCTGCATGGCTCACAACATCACCTTGTCCTACGGTGGCGTGACACCATCCATGGCGTGTTTGGCACTCTTCCAAATGGCTTCTATGATCCTGAGAGCCGTGGCATTATGAGTGTTGTTGGAGCCCAGGAGACAGATGTCACTGTCTTTGAGAAGGCGATGAGAATCAGGCAAACAGCACTTGCACAAGCTCATCAAGCTGTGATTGAAGATCGTGTAGCACGAGCAGCCAGAACCAGGACACACCAGCTCGACCTCGACCAGCTCATTGCTGGTACATCAGAGGTTGAATTCTACAGAGAGGTGAAGAATGACCCTGGCTGGCGTGGACCTGCTTTGTTGCTACGACTTGACGCTGATGACGGTGTGGCAATCATCCAATATCAGGGAAAGCCATATCTGGTAGCACTCCGACACATCCGATCCTACAAGGGCATTTTCCACTTCACCTTGCCTAATAATATGGAGACAGAAGATGCCTTGCGGAAGCTGATGAGATTTGTCGAAAGCCTCACAGAGTACAAGACGAACATCTATGGTTGGCTGAGGAGAGATGGCAAGTGGCGATTCTTCCCTCGTGAGGATGATCATGCAACGAAGATCATGTTGTGGGCGCAGTACATCTACAAAGGTTTGAGCAAGCATCAAGTCCATGGAGCTCTACTTGGACGAAGCTTGCGGAACATCAAGCCTCCATCGAACACAGTTGGTCATCTCATCTCATGGATTCATGGAGGACAAGGCTACGCCGTGCAAGAGCACTTCTCCGACGGATTCTTGAAGATGAAGAGGGTTTCCAACTACTCTCGTGAAGAGATGTGCACAATCTACTTGTTCCACTATCATCCTGATCCTGTGGAAGAGCCAGCAAGTCAGTCGACCATCAATAAGGATGACGACAAGATGGACGTCAACGTTCCCGATGACAGAGGCGAGAAGAGAGATGCACCAGAGACCAGAACAGTGGTCATGGCACCTGAGAAGAAGAGGCAGCGCATCTACAATGTGAAGAAAGAGCTCGATTTTCTACGACATTTGTATGTCAACATGACTGAGAACCACATCATTCAGATCGATTGTGGACATGATTGGTTGACAGGTTGTCACATGTGGTCAGAGGTGTGCAATCAGTTCATGGTGGAACAACATCTCCGGGAGAAAGAGAAGCTTCCTCAACTGTTCCACTTCCACTATAAGAAGACGCATCAAGCGTATGCATGCCTCAGAACTGCAGAGATCTACCAGGTAGATCAGGAGACTCGCAACATTGAAGAAGCAGACATCACGGCCGACATTTGGCCTGCTGTTGAAGAAGCTGATCGCAACGAGATCAAGCAGTTTGTTGACGAGAAAGCATTCGCAAAGATCCACAAGATGAAGATCACAGGAGAGTACGTGCAGATTGATGCACGGTGGGTTCGCAAGCGAAAGCGCTATCCTGACAGGAGCATTCGCATCAAGTCTCGACTTTGTGCACGTGGTTGTCTGGATGAACAGAAGGGCGAGCTCACGACAAGATCAACGACTGCGACAAGGCTAAGCCAAAGGATCCTGGTATCCCGAGCATCGTGGTCACGCAAGATGAGCCTGGAAAGCTTGGACATTGCTGGAGCATTTCTCAAGGGCTTTGACTTTGAGAAGATTCGAAAGACCCTGCAGAAGAAAGGCATTCAAGCACCTGTCCGCATGGTGGTGATATTTCCTCCACTTAATGTTTGGCGACATCTGGCGGAATTCTCTGACGAGTTCAAGGTTCCTGAACGAGAGTTGCACAACTATGGATTGTTATGTTTGAAGCCTGTTTATGGGTTGAATGACGCTCCACTGGCTTGGCAGTTTTCTCTACATGACTTCATCCGAGAAAGCGGCGCTGAACCATCTCACCTAGATGAAAACTGTTGGACATGGAAGAAGGATGGTGAGAACATTGCAATGGTCACGACGCATGTGGATGACTTGGCGATCACTGGAACGCCTGAGTGGCTGGACGATGCGTATGATTCCTTTGTCAAGAAGTTTGGCAAAGTGACACGACAGCAATTGCCATTCACTCATTGTGGTTGTGAGTACCTTCGTACTGCAGACGGCTACATGATCAGCCAGCAGGAGTTTTCAGAAAAGATCACACCTGCATCTGTCCCTGCAAGAGAAGATGATTCCAGATTGACACCAGCAGAAGTTTCAGATCTGCGATCCATCCTAGGAGCACTTCTTTGGGTGACAGCGACACGGCTGGACGTGATTGCGGATGTCTCAGCACTACAATCACGAGTGACAGTAGCAGAGGTCAAGGATTTGAAGCAGGCAAACAATGTGTTCATGAAGGTGAAGGAGTTTGCAGATGTTGGTTTGCACTACCGCTACTTCAGGACAAGGCATCGACGACTAGTTTGTTTTCATGATGCTTCGGCAGCCAGCAAGGGCCGGAACTATGCCCAGGAAGGTGTAGTCATTGCTTTGGCCGATGACGAATGGCGGAACATCACGATTGACTTTGAGCACACCTGCGAGACTGAGGAGCACGAGCTCATGCATGGAGGAGTAACGCATGTTTTGCATTCACATGGAGCAAAAGCCAAGAGGGTGAGCTACAGCACATCACATGGTGAGACACTAGCCATGGTGAACGCCTTGGAATCTGCAACCTTGTGCATGATCAGACTCAGCGAGATGCTACATCCTCAACATCCTCCATCGTTGAAGGACCTCATCAAGATCCAGACGGCTGGAAATCCAGAGATGCCTTTGGACATGTATGGAGATGCTCGAGATGTCTATGAGCTCATCACGGGCAGCAAGACGATGCCTCAGGACAAGACACAGCGGCTTTACGTTTTGTCCATCAAGGAAGCACGACTGGATGGCAGAGTTCGAATGGTGACATTGGTCCCAACGAACTACATGCTGGCCGATTCCCTCACCAAGTCCATGGTCCATGAAATGATGCTGATGTTGTTGACAACAGGTTTATTCAGACTGCATGGAGTGGAGAAGCACCAAATTGTGACAAGGGTTCTTCCGACCATCGACTTTGATGAGCACGACCTTATGCTGAAGGACGAGGAGATGATCCTGAAAGCAGAGAAGGATGAGAGCATGGTGCGAACGACACATGCTTCAGTGCTTGTGGGACTGGCAGCGTTTGCCACTTCCAAGAAGATGCTGGCGGCAATGATGCCGACTTTGGCATTTGGAACTTTGGTGGATGCGCAATCCACTGAACCGGAGAATCAAGAGCAGAAGAGCTACTTCTTTGTGTACCTCATGATTTTCATCACGGTGATTCTGGCGGTGATGCTTGAGAGAATGGTGACAAGTTGGATGAGCAAGAAGAGAAGAATCCAACCTGTGAAGATCGAGTCCGACGACGACGACGACATGGATGTCGATCAAGAAGGAGATCAACCATCATCTTCAGGAGCATCCTTCCACCGGAAGAGGAAAGCAAGTCCTCGAGACACATGGGAAGATCTTGCACGAAAGGTCATTGACGAGAAGGAGACGCTGAAGCGGAAGAACAAGAAGAGCGAAGAAGATGCACACCTACAGCAACAGGAGATCGACAGCCTCAAGTTTGACAACGAATGGTGGAAAGATAAGTATGAGAAGCTTGAGGAGAAGTACGATGACAAGGACTTCGAGCTGAAGAACCTCAAGAATGACATGACAGTGGTCACAGCAAGGAAGAAAGTGCTCGAATCCACGGTCAGCGACATGAGAGCTGGACTAGTGAAGCTTGAAGATGAGAATGCTGAATTGAAGATGAAGCTGGACAGGAAGACGGCAGCATCATCAGAGAGACCAGCACCGCCGACACCAAGGATCACTGACAACGCCGAGATGGCCGGCGAGATCGAGAAGCTGCAGAAGATGGTCAAGTTCAAAGACCAGGAGATCATGAGACACCTGGCTCGCATCAAGAGCTTGGAGATGCCAGAAACCATCTTCATCACGAAGACTGGCAAGAAGTTCCATCGAGAAGGATGTCCACATCTGAGAGAGGGCGAACAGGTGAGGCAAATGCAGCAGCTGTTGTGGCTGAGCATTTTTTTCTGGCTGGAAGAAGCCAGATTTCCCAGACCGAGCGATCAAGAGGATGACCGGAGTGAAATTCTGAGTTCATGCCTCACGGCCTTATGGCTATGATCAAGTGTAGAACTGTTTCACATGACACGTTACCGCAGGCGCCTTGGGCACAAATCTGTCGAGTGAACGATCCAATGTCTTCAAAACAATCGATACTTGAGTTTTGTTTCCGAGGCCTTGGGTCTGTCCGCTCCCAGCCCACCCGAAAACATCATGGGATGAAAATGCAATTCAGTCTCCGCGTTGTCTCACAAAATTCATTGTTGAAGGTGTAGAGAGGATGGAGCGTGCAAATGATAGAGGGTACAAAATCAAACAAAAATGTCAAATCTAAGGATATCAATGGTTATCGATGGTATAGGATCACAAACATAAAAGATCATTTAGACCCTATGCAACAATGGAATTGGACCTTCTTTTCAAGTCTCAGCTTTATAAAATCTTTTGGCAGGTTCTCGTCGATTTGGCTTTGGGAGAGCACAGAAAATATAGCATTTGGGTAGGGAATTTCATGCTCTCGTTGACCCCTTTTTATGATTTCAAGCAACCATGACCAACAGGGTTTAATTGTATTTTTGTTGGGAATGATATTTCACAGCGTGCACCATGAAGTTTTTGGGCGGGCCAAAAGGTGTGACCGGTGATGTGATGACGTGATGGATTCCAGCAGTCGTGGGTTCAGACATGCCAAGGCAGCAGGACACAAGATGAACATTTTTGAGGAACACAACCCGATTGTGTTGTGAGCCTTCCGGGCCACATGAATGCATTGCACAGTTTCCCACACTCACATGCCTCACATATCAACCAAATTGCGTTGGATCTTCCGGGGCGTCCCCATTGAAGGCAAGGTGTGGAAGAGCAGAAAGTAGACAAGTTAGCAACGCTCATATTGTAACCGGCTGCTTATTCAATTTGCAGGACATGCGATTGGCTCGATGGCTGGCCTTGACTGCCGTGGTGCTGGCTCAGTTGTGTCCTCATGTTCGGCCCTGCAGCAAGTGTGGGTGGGATTGACAGTGAGTCTGTGACCGCGGTGTGCGCAAGAACTTGGTTCAAAACCGAGCGAGTTCCAACCGCAGCCATGGAAACTTGGCGGCACTTAAAGCAAGCCAGAAAAAACACTTACTAGAATTGAAACCAGTCAACCCCCAGAAACCGACCATGAGGTTTTCGGGGGCGTTTGCAGGATGCGCGGGAGGTGGCTTCACAACCCCTGCACCGGAGGACAAGTGTAGCGGAAGGCGCGTGGGTGAGTGTGGGTAAACCATCCGCTGCCATGCCCCTTGAGACAGGGAGGGAATGAGAGGGAGAGGGAAATTGAATCGTTGCTCAGTAACATTCCACAACGACGTCACGCAGAGTCAGTGGCCATTGTGCAAAGGGGTGCTACAACCTTTGGCAGGACAACCAGGCAGACAGCTTGAAACGTCAGGCACAATTTTTCAGATTTGCACTGAAACCGAAAAGTACCCGCACAACGGTTTGTTTTTGCATGCGTTCATTCAAGGTAGGCAGGGTCGGTGATGAGTTGTTGAATTGGATCAGTTCAGATGCATTCCTTTTGTGAACCATGGTGCAAAAATGTACCAACCAAAAGGAAGGTCACTCCAAGCCATGTCGCGGCTGAACGAGCAGAGACACTGCTGGAGTTCAAACTATCTTTTTCAAAGTGCTTTGGCTAATGTGGCACTGCCACGGTGACCCACGTCGCAGGTACCGACCAGGTACAGCCCCGCCAGGGTTTCGTTGTTTTTGTTGTTTTGGGGCAGCATTATGGTTTTCGTCGGTAACAGCAGAAGTTCCAGGGTCAACAAGGGACCGAAAATGTCCCGCTTGACCGAGCAAAGTTACAACCAAAAAATTGTGAAACAAGGTCATGTGTGTTAATGATAACCTCTCCGGCACGGTTGGCGTCATGAAACGATCTGGTCCTGCAAATGATGTTTTGCGACTGCAGGCAGGGCCTCCATGAGCAGAAACCATGTCCGTGTCCACACTGATTTTGGGTCAGGAATCACCTATTGGCCTATCCAAAGAGAGAGCAAACGCAACAATGTGAACCGAACAAAGACATTGGCATTTCATTGCTTCCCCCAGGCGCGTCACACTCTCGACAATCAAGGGCCTCCAGGGTCCAAAAGTCGTGGATCGTGGAAGAGGGAGCCGCAACACGAATCTCAGCCGCTGGGCTGGACACTGGTGCTGGTGGGCGGGCTGGGCCAGGGCGTCCAATGAACAATCTCATTCTGGCAACTTTGAAAGGTCGAGGATGCGGTGCAAGCTGGCATTCAAGAGCAGCAAGAATCCTTGAGGATTGCATCTTGAATTAATTGGCAAGTTTTTTGATAATTCATGCATGCTCCACCCCCCTGCTGCTCAATGTGCCAGGCATACTTCCTCAAAGTTTGTTTGAGCTGGGGAGTGGAAGTGTTCAAGGGTGGAAATTGATTCAGACTTGAATCTGAGGTGAGGAACACCACTCGGTTTGCTACAGTCATGTGTGCCAGCAGCCAAGTGAGACTTCCGCTTTGCAGACTGGCCTTTGCAGGCTGGCCACTGACCACAGACTGGTCGCTGAGGTAGTGATTGCCTTCACAAAGATCAGCATTTACATGATAACAGAGGCAGATGTCGTCAGGAGGGCCCAAGGGTACACACATACTCGTTTCATTCGTCTCCAGTTTCATGTCGGATGCTGCTTGATGTAGGACATCAGCTTTGGATTCCTTGGGTGATTTGATGGCCAATATGATCACGCTCCTTGGAGAAGAGAAGGCTCAAATCCATCCCCCAAAGCGCACGTGGCTGAGGCTTTACACCGGATACCGGATGTCCCAGGTGGACCCAAAGCGGCTGCTCGGAGCGAACCCCCGGGTGACACACGGCCGGGAGAAGAGGTGTCAAACCTCTTTATTCGACCGACATGAGATTCTAGTCCATGGTGGATGCATTTCCTGAATCAGAATCTTTCATACTCTTGGTCCTCTTGGTTTTCTGTGGGGAAGGGCCACAAATAGGCTTTCAATCGCAACCTTTTTGTGGGGTCTTGTACAGTTGCTTTTAGCAGTTTTATGCAACTGCTGCCATGTTGAGGTATCCTGCGGGACAGGGCAAGTTTCAGAGCATTGGATGTTTGGCCATTTGGATGCAGACTTTGAGGAAGTGCTTGCCACATCAACTCTCTATTTTGCTACATGGCTGTCATTGCGCCTAACCGTTACCTAACCTGCAGCATTCCAAAGCTGCCTTAGGTCTTTAGCACGCTCATGTTTGCTGGCTCCTTAGACCATGTACTTCTGCAGCGCGCGAACGAGTGAAAAGCATACCGACCCCATTCATGTACCTCTTTCTCACAGAACATCGGGCTTTGCTTTGCGCACGGTTCTGAGGCATTGATGTTTGGCAATGCGATTTCGAATCTTGGCTGCCTTGGCTATCGCGCGAATAAGGGCCGGCCCGGGCTCACAAACCTGACCTCAGGAACCTGGAAGGCCTGGTCGAGAGCAAGGATGACGTCGGATTTAAGGCAATCAGCAGGCCCTTGAGACGAATGGAGACCAAGGGAGAAGAGAGCGACTTGAATGATTTGTGGTGGCACGTTTTGCCGATATGACAGGTTCTTTGATCAGACTCGCACTCTTCCAGAGTTTGATGCATGGCAGAGCGACCTCATTTGCGAGGAGGACTGGATTAGAGTCTGTGTGTGTGCTGAGTGCTGGCAGGCATTTGGAGAATTCTCGCCGTGTTTGCAACTTTGTCATGAAGCAAGAATATCCACTTGCCACTTGTCACAGGCAGGAGAGTGCATTTGGAAGGGCGAGACCAAGATCGTCAATCCACTGATTCTCTACTTCAAGGAGAATGGTACCGTGGCTTAGGGCTTAGGGCCTAGCCTAGGGTCATGCGGTGCCTTGAGTGATTGCACTCATGGTGCGGAAAGGTGGCCATTTGATGGGCGAAGCCAGCGAAGCCTGGTGGTTAAGAGATTAAGTTAAATATTATGAAATAGATTGAAATAATGGTGGTTGTGCAGTTGAGAGGGCATCTCCAAAAAGTCGCCGAAAGAAATGCTAGGAACCTTGGAGTTCTGTGGCTGACAGGTACCGCAGATGAAAAACTGATGGCTGTGGCTTGGGCTGTGCAAATGGTACTGCTTCACAACCAATCGAGTTTCAAGTTTCAAGGACTCCTGGAGGGTGGCCAACATACAGTACAGGACAACCTGGAAGCAACAGCATATTTGCAAGGTCCTTCCTTTGCTAGCGTCGGTGTTGCTGTCATCTCCAGCACTCTGAGACCAGTAAGATTACACTGTCCTCCAACCCAAAAGCAATGCCCTCCAACCTACTAGCGAAGGCCTCCACCTGAAGGGAAACAGGATCGCCTTTTATGATCGCGTCATTGCTGAGGATTCGATGAAAGATATGGTGACACGGGAAGAGTGTCGAGTCTGCAGTGCAGTGATGTTCGAGGCAGATTTGTTTTTGACCACCATGGCATGCTTAAGGCTCGTTCAGACAATTTCTCTTTATGAGAATGCAGCGGAGAAATGGGCAGAGTTGAAGATGCTTGTCATTGCTGGGCTGGGATTGCTCTTACTTTTGGGCTTCTTCTTCCCAAAAATCGATTGGTAATAGTGGTGCTTTGCATTGACAACAGCGACAGAGCTTCATCAAGACCCAAGTCCGCAGGGCCAAGTGCAGCAGTTGATTGCCCAATGTACAATTGCCGTCCACATTCGAGGATGCAGAACTTTTTCCTTGGGTGCTGCGCCTCATACAAGTGACACAGCTGCAGACTTCATGTGGTGATAAGATAGTGCATGGGTGGATGTTGCTGTTCTAATTGGATCATTTTTCTATAATGGGTGGTCAGAAGCACGTTTGGAATGATATCATATTCTGAGAGGACTTTTTCCTGCCAGATCACGTCCTTCTTCCCTGCACAGCAGCGTCGGGATGGCCATTCAGTTGTCCCACCGGTGGACCGACTCAGTGAGTAGGGGGACCGCCTAAAGAAGTACCTGTAACTAATAGCGATGCACCTGTTACTAGTAGCTCCGATTGATCATGCCCGATCATCCCCGCGCTGGGTCGGCGGCTTGCAGCGCCTCCAAGGGTTACGCCTGAGAACGGGCCGGACAGGCAAGGGCAGGTGCAGGCGCGAGGCGCAGGCGCAGGGAAGATGCAGGTCACTTGGATCAAGGCAGTCCTGGTTGTTCTTCTGGCAGTTGTCGTTGTGGTAGTCGTCGTCCTTCACCTGCTCCTGCGCGCTTCTAATTTTCCACAGCACCGCCGATTTTCAACCTTTTGTTATTTTTTTGGGGGTGGTTCCTTTTTGTTTGTTGCCGCCCGATGCTTGGGTGGTTAGTCTGTTTCTGCGCCAGAGCCTCTTCGCTTTCGCTTTCTTTCTCTTTCTCTTTGTCCTTCTCTGCATGAGGAAGAGAAGAAGAGCAAGCAGAAGCGCAAATTGCTAATAATGCAAGGCCACTCGGGCCGCATATCTCGAACCACGAGAACGACCTCACAGCCATCAACGTCTCAATCTTCAATCTTTGAGCTATTTTGGGCTCCGTCCACGCCCTCCCAAGTGGCCTGCGAGCTTCCAGCGCCTGGTCGCCGCGGTTGCTGGGGTTGCTAAAAGGTCGGCGGTCCTGGGCGCACCCTGACCCCGACCTCCGGTAGGAGGGAGCGCCTTTGGCGACGCACCTGCCGGAGGTAAGCAGGGCTGTGAAAGATATAAGCCAACTTTATTAAGTTCATTGCGTTTATATCGTTCTGTTTGTTTTCAAGCACACCGTGGACTTTTATGTAAGCCAAGTGTTCAAGACAATAAATATGGCTTGTGGGCGCCTTGCTCTAACCTGCTTTCGCTCGTGAAGCCTTCGAATCCTGGACACCTGTTTATTATTGTCTCAACCAGTCGTACTTCCACACCAGTAATGGGCAAAGACAAAAACAAGTGCATTTCGGAGAGCTTGCGACTGAAAGCCAAGAATATTACCAGTCGAAGCGTGCATGGCGTTGTTGTCTTGAAGAGCTCAACGAGATGGCGCCGCCCGAGGAGGGCTGTGAAGCAGATGCTGCAGGCTGCAGCGTTGTTGGCGCTCTCGACTCCGCAGGTCTGCCGTGGGACTGGCGTTGTCCGTGTGGCAGGCTGATGCGCCTAGAAGGAGAAAAGCGACAGATGAGAATGCCACATTCGGAAGCTGCAATTCGATTTGAAGAGATCATTTTCGTCAACCGTTTGCGCGCAGTCGTTTTGTTTGTCCTATCCTTAGCTTTTGGAAAAAGCGACCCAAAAACAAAAAAAAACAAGAACAATGGGTCAGCTGACGGCACGGGGGAGTCGAACCTGAGACCATCTCGAGGCTGTGCCTATTTTAGCCTAAGAAGGCAAGGAAGATGACGCTCCGAGATGGACAATCCAATGCCAAAAACAAAGGTAGAACCGATGGAGATTAAGCCAGCCCTCCAGGACTCTCCAGGAGGGTAAAATCACCCGCGCCAGACCCCACTCAGCCTAAGCATATAGCATAAGCGTACTGCATAATGAGTGCCTCCCCGGTGTTTGCCACTGAGGTTGTTATTGATGTCAGTTGTGCTTTTCTTTCCAAAGGGGGCCAAGAAGCCTCCAGACTGCCACCACATCCCCGGAATGTAAAAGTACCAGTCCTTCTGCACTGTAGTTGAAGGGCAGAATGATGGCCTCCAACCTAATAGTGGTGGCCTCCGTAGCGACGGCCTCCACCCTGGTAGCGATGGCCTCCAACCCAACAGCACTGGCCTCCCTCTACCTAACGGACTGCCAAATTCAAGGTGCTGTTTATGGTTGTTTTGCATTTACTACGCCATCCCGAAGACTGGCTCCTCTGTGTTGGTGGCCCTGGCGACGGACAAACGCAACGACTTTATGTGTACGAGTGCCCTGCTGAGAGGTGTTGTGTGAGTTTTCGATAATTGCTTCGATGCGTGTAGGATCAAGTCAAGGGTTGTTAGACGTGCCTTTCCGATCAGGTTTTGTCATCCTAGTGACTTTCGCCGCCGCATCTTTCAAGCAATTGAGAGAGTGAATGCCACGGTTGGAGTGCGGATTCTTGTTTTTTTTCCTAGCCCAGGCTTACTTCTTAAAAGACAATCAGGAGCTGGAGGACAAAGTTGATCCCTTTGTGGCTCAGCTTATGCCGGAAGGCTGTGTCCTGTGACCCTAACGTTCCCAGCAGTCATTCTGATCCAAGTCTTTGTAAGGCCTTGATGTATGCAGCTTTAAAACTCTAATTGCCCATTCTTGCATTGTGCATTTAGCATGCCAACTGCGCCTACTCCGCGCAAATTGAATCAAAGCAGATGCACCTGTGGGAGAACAGCAACTTGAAGAATCTTGCAACATTCACAAAAGCCCACCGACAAAAGCCAATTGAAGTTTACATCATTGGTTGCACGAAACGTGTCAGAATCTTGCACGGCACAGCCTGGCTGCATTCTGAGGTGTCTCTTTTGCTCTCCTTTATCATTATGTGCCACGGCAATGCCAGATTAGTCATGGACCGCAAGCTGGAGCATTAGCACGAATTGGTTAGCTCTGGGACCCAAATCCCCCACTTGGAGCTCCCCTTGCCCTCGGGCTCAACACCACCAGTTTGGTATTCATGTTTGCAGTGGTTTGGTGTGGTGTTTGGTTTGATGGTCTTGGTCTGAGACTTGGGAAGAACGGTTCATCGAAGCTTGGGCACAAGACTGGTTTCAGTCGTCAACTTCCTGGGGGAAAAAAACTGCACTTGCTGTTCTAACTCGCTCCCCGCTGTCCGTTTTTTTTCTGGAGCTGAGATGAGAAAGATGAGGAATGATCACGTTCCCATCAGAAGAAGGTGTGGCTGAATCTGGCTGGAATCAGGTTCCAACTCAAGTGCAAAGTTAGAGGCTTGCTGTAGGCAATCTGCCTGTGAGAGGGGTACCACATTCATCCTTGTTAGCATCCCCCTATGATTCCCAAATCTTCAAAGGAGTTGCAGGGTGACGCCTAGCACATACCAGAACTCCAGAATTTTGAAAGCAAGCCGTGTTTTGAGGGATTTCAGCTTCGTCAGGTATACATGGTCGCAGTTGATGCACCTCAGCTGCAGATCAGCAATAAACCTACGGAGTTTTCAAAGTCCGGTGAACATTTAGAGCATTGCCATCACCCAGCAAGCCACATGGCACGCAAACGACAAAACTGATGAATTTTATCCTGAGCTTGCCTGCTTGGTCAGGATTGAGCATATCACTCTGCTGAGCCAAGAGGCTTCACCGGCAGAATTCCGGGCTGGAGTTGAAGCCGAAGTGCGCGGAGTCGTGAAGGAGCACGAATTTCCTCAGAGTCATTGACACAACGAAAGCTGTGCTAGATCGCCTTTTTTCCTCAGATTTGATTTGATCTACCACAGTGAATCCGCAGATCGACTTCTTAGAGGTGTGGCATCTCTGTTCCCCAAGACGTTTGTTTGCTGCAAGTTGCACCCCGAACTCAGCTTTGCGGATCTTTGTGGTGCCGGCTTACCCAAGCAAAGTTGGCATCACAAGTTGCCTCGAGAAGTTATACAGGAAGATTCGCCTTGCACTGTGGACAGCTCAGACGTCAAAGTCTACGTCTCTGGCTTGGGCCACACGGTGGAGGCACCTTGCTCTTCAAAACATTGAGGCAAGTACTTGCAAGAAAGCAAATCCCTTGATGATCTTGATGCTAATTAAAACACAAAACGATACACTTGGTTAGACTCAGGTGACGCTAGTGGCCAAGTCTGAAACTTGCCCGCAAAGGTGGATTCTTCAAGCTCCTCCAGACATTTAATTTGTAGAACTGCAGATGGAAGAAATTCATGAACAGTCTCGAGCTCATAAACATGCACTTCGTGTGCCTGCTTGCAGTCGTCTCAGACAACTGCAGCCAAGGACAAAACTTCATGCGCAGAGCTATGTCTCATGGCACAGGTTCTCAGGAGAGATGTGTGCTAATTGCAGTTGAGTGTTTTTTCAATGACCGGTTGGCCAAAGTTGGATGCTCAGAATAGGTATTTCATGTGGGATAGGTTGAATTACATGCATTGCACGCCATATTCACATCTAGGGTGCAGCCGCTCACTTCCGCAGGAAGCGACTGATGCAGCCGCTCAGCGCAAAGCTGGTAAGCGTTCTTGGCTTGAAAGCGGAAACTCTCTGCAAGGGCTGGTTTCACATGAGGCAACCTCAAAATTATCATCAACCACTTTAGTAAGGGACGTTTCATCTCTGTGTTGCTTTCGTAATTTTCCTTGAAAAACGATAGGGGACTGACAAAAAACGATACCCCTGTGTTTACATACTTGCAAAATCCAAAACCATGGAAAACGATAGGGGACTGACAAAAGTGAAACGAAAACACTCCAAGCATATATTTTTGACGCTAACTCACATAAACTTAGGCTTGAGGATATGGAGCGCGCAATGGTCTTCATGGAAATGCCACAGTCTGGAGCATGAGTGCGTGTAGCACTAGCTACAATCAAAGCTTTTCGAAAGAGTGATAATGATTGTTCCATCATACTGCTCAAACACGTTTTTCATCTTTTTTTTGTTGGGTCTTTCTTGCAGCCTTTCAAACAATTGCACATTCGCAGCTGCTGAGCAGTTGCATGCAAATGATGCTTAGCTGTCCACCGCAACCGGTTGGGTGGACAGCCTGGAATCAATGGCTCAATCACTGACACTTCTGCAAAAAGAACTGCATCAGAATCTTGGCATCGGCATCCTGCTTGCATCACATTGCTTGAAAACGGAGGCCCTTGCAAGAACGACATTACAACAGCAGTTGCAAGCTACAAGGGCGTCCTTGAAGAGCCGAGGCTGCTAGCTGTCGCATACTTCTGCTTGTGGGCCTACCGAATACGTATGCATGCCTGGTTCTTACAGGGCGCCGAAGCCGATGATGGCCACAGCCGTCCATGGCATTGCCGTCCAGGGATAAAAGCTTTTGTATGCGTTGATTGAGCGTGAACTGTTGCAGCCTGTCCGGGACTATGGCTACCTCATTCACGAGTTTGATCCATGGCTTGGGGGCCAAGAAAAAGAATAAGAAACCTGTGTCCCCATTTCCACCATGTTGGATAAGGTTCAATTTCCGCGTGGCACAGTACCTTGCGAAGAATGGATGGTTCAAGTTTGCCAAGTGGTTTGCCACTCAGTATGGCAGGAAGTGATCTCTCATGCGCTTTGTTGTATGGGCCGGTTTTGCCGTTTGGCCAGGTTGCACACTGTCTCAAACCATGAAGAGTAGATCGCCGCAGCCGGGTTCAGCTGCCTGCAAAGACAAAGGTACGACTACATGAGTTGGTACCCCATTGGCAGACCGATTGGTACGACTACATATCCTGGAATGCAGCCACTTGGTTCGGCATTTGGCAAGAGTATCACAAAGAGTTCAAATCCCCGGCTTTCCGTTTCACAATCTTCGTTCCATTTCGCTTTGTGAGGACGCTCGTCACTCGTCCCATTCGTGTCACATGCCCCAATGGTGGGACCCAAGGTTTGCAAGCATTGGTATTTGGAGAGTGCGCCGCTGAGCATGTTGAGACACGGCCAAGCTTTTGAAAGGACCTATGCTCGGCCCTAGTTCTGTTGTTTGGGTAATTGAACTGGCGGGGGGCACATGTTGACTGGGTAATTCCTGTTGTCTTGCCCAGTCGTTTGAGGTCATGAAGCTTCTCCCGAAGGCACGCATTCCGAATTCCCCTCAAATAAGCATGCCGCAGCCGGCTTTTGTTGACAAGATTCTTTGTGTTGGCGGCTGGAAGTGTAGCGCATGTCGATGTGGTCCAAATTGATCCACTTGGATAAGGCATGTGTTGAATGCCTGGTTGGGAATACATACTGGATCATACTGGTGCTCTCAGCGCATCAAAGGATGTTCACTGACTTGGGGCAGAATGGCACAGACAAAAGATGCATCCTGCTTTTGTCAGGCGGAGTGGGAACTCACCTGGTTGTTAGAGCATTTGCCAAAAGGTCCTGGCCTCAACCACTTGCTGCACTTGCTGTAATTATAAAAATACAATTTTTTTGAAACGCATGGAAGCTTCAAATGAAATTTTCCAGGCTGGAAGACGTATCTTCCTGGTCATGGCAAACTGTCGGCAACAGCCTTTGACCATGTCAACCGTGATGTTGCTACAGTATGCTACAGTATTGCAACCAAAGGTGCTTGTTTTCTACAGTGACAAGAAGCTACTAGGGGCTCCTGGCATCGCTACTAGGAGCAAGGACGCTACCTGGGGGTGCTGGCCCTACTACTAGTAACAAGAAGCTACTAGGGGCTACAGTCTTGCAACCAACAGACGTTGGCACCTGAGACCTTGTAACTGAGTTCTCTTCCATGAGCCTGAACGACGTGTGCGTGACCTGGCCGCGGGATGGAGGGAACTGCTGGGAAATCGTCCGCCTTGCCTCGTCTGGGCGGGAGAGCAGAGGGTTCTTTGGGTCAACAGGTTTTGACACCGGCATGGTTCGGCCTCGGTCTCAGTGACTCGTTGCACGAAGGGGTGCCGCTTTGTACATGAGTGCTCAGGTGGTGTGGCGACTCTTTCCCTGGTACTGCTCACCATTGAGGCTCCTCAAGCTATGTGGAGACATTCCCCCCTTTGGCGGGCCACTCCTCCTTCGAAGTTCGGGAATTTACTTCTGAACCAAGAAATGTTGGCCTGCATTTTCCCAACTTTATAGATGACACCCGGCAGGTTTCCTTTGGAAAGTGTGACTTTGCTGTGAGGCCTCTGAAAGCCCTTCTGCCGGTGTTGCCGCTGGTCTTGCCCAGTGCCCAGAATGGCTGAGCATGGCTCAGCCATGCCATGCAATGCCCACATCAGGTCATGGCCATTATCCCAGCACACATGATGCGGTCCAGTGCTGGTGAGTATGACAATGAAGCTGTGGCTGCACTGGCCCCAGCTTTTCGTCTCTTAGCTTGTCACGATTGAATGTTGGCAGACTGCCATCATCCTAAACCTAGGTCGCCTGCTTTTGTGCAACTTTCTGGTTGCCAGATCCCTAGCGCGTCCTTTTCTAACGTTTCAGCTGGACTCATGAACCTGGCAAGGTGGTGTCGCTCCATTCGAACTCCCAAATCGTGGCCTTGGGGGTTGCTGGCAGGTTGCATGCTTGGGAGAGACTGGCCAGCATACTTCGGGTGTACAAACCTGGGGTTGTTTTGCCAAGGCTTTGCGTACTTCACGGCTGCGTATGGCACTCAATGGGCAAGCTTGAGTGTCATTGAGTATCTACAAGGTTGTAAGTAGACCAGGTTTGTGCATAGATTTGCAGACAGCAACTTCGACAAGCTTTGAGTTTCTGAATTGATCAGCTCCATGCCGCTTGCAAACACTCCCGGAAGTAAATTTCTGGCGTCAAGCACAGGGCAACGTGGGGTGGCTACATATTTGTCAACAACATGATAGGCAAGGAGCTCAGGAGCACACTCGGCATCGTTTCAGCAGTTGGGATGTGATGGCTGAGGTTTGCATGCGGCGGTTCTAGTGGCCTTGGGCAAATACAACTCAGGCCTCTACAAGGTGCAGTTGAGATGAGTTGCAGATGTGGCACCAGCATTTTCAGTGTGCTGAAAGGCATATACCTTGTGGTATGTGGTGGGCACTTCGCTAGCTACGCAGCTTGCTCAGTTCTAAATTCTCCAGGCGTTTGTGATTCCTCCGGCTGGAGCAGCCTGAGGCTAGTCCCAGTGATCGGCTGGACCCCGCTTCGGGCAGTGGAGCAGACCAGAGCTCAGCCCAAAAGCAATGTTGTGGCAATTCCAAGCTGAACCCTCAGATAAAGCCATGTAGTGCAGAACCTTACGGGGTTCTTTGTACATGCCCATCTTGCACATGTTTTCAAGCACAGTTGAAGGAATGACTCATGATGCCAAATGACCTTCGTCCTCCGCTGATGACACTATGATCTCCAGCCAGCTGCTCTGAGGATGCCAACGTTGCTGGTCTTTGTCACGTTCCAGTTGCCCCTTGGCTGAATGGCATCTGACAAACAGCAATGTGGTTTGGGTAAGTTGGATGATGCTGGATGGGCGGTTGTTTGACGTTTACCATTTACCTCTTGTTTGGGCAGAGCAACCAAACCGTTACAGTTACATACAATTTGCTTTGCGGAGAAGTCATGTTTGCTGAGGATGCATATTTGCGATCTGGTGCGGCAGCGCACATCTCGCAGGGCTCACAGAGAATGAGAAGCTTTTTCCAGTGCGGGCTTTGTGAGTGTGAGGTTTAGACAATCCTTGGAAGTTCTGTGCCTTCAGGGTGGTTTCGACCTCGGCTGTTGGACATTTAATAATTGGAGTTGGTCCTATGAGTCATATGGCAGCGCTTGTTCTCCCTTGCTCGCTTTGCCACATTTTTCTTGGAGGCTGTGTTTGGTTCAACAATACTGGTCGGTGCTGGCGTGTGCTGGATATTGTACAGGCATGGCTTCGCAAAATGCTTGATGTCTTAGAGTCCCTATTAGTGTCTTATTTGTGTGCTTGGAAGCGCTACTGTATGTGCTGCTCAGCATGGGTCACTTCGCGCCACTGGGTGTATAGAGCTTAGATGGTTTATATGTTTTGATTCTGCACTTGTCATTGACCACGGGAGATTTGTGCGACTCAGGCCCGAATACGAGGGCTCTTCCTGAAGCACAAGAAGACCGGGAATCCTCTCGCTCGGAAGCCCAGCTGGACGACACTGATCGGCCGAAAAGTGGAGATGGCCAGGTAGACTCAGTGGCGGAGCATTCGGCGACGAGCAATTCAGCCTATGAGCTTCAACCTTGGTCGGAACGGGGCGGAGACGCGGATGGAGAATGGAGATGCACGTGGCCGACAGGATGGTCACGGTCATTTTCGCCAAGGCAATTTCTTGGAGATGCACGCTTCGCCTCCTCCTCAATGACGCAAGAGAGATCGCATTGGCCACCGAATTGGCCACCATGCCAACTGCAGGTGGCCGGAGTTGGCCTACTGTTTTGTTGTCCTCTCAGCTTCTGCCCACAGAGCCACGCCGAAAATCAGCGAAATGTGCGGAAGGAACAGGGGTTCCTCATAGTGTTCCTCATGGCTCCTTTGGCTTCCACACTCATCCAGAGGCTGGCACCAACGGACGCCGGCAAAGATCTTTCCTGCATGGCCGGCGAATGCTTAGATGCTGCTCGCTGGTGTCCGATTTGTCAACCAAGAATGGACTAGGAGGCCCTGGATGGTAGTTGATGGCAGTGTTGCCAGGTGATATATGCACTCGTTGCCTACCACTTCTCAGGCAAAATGTCGGCTGCTTATGACTTGCCAGATCAACAGAAATGTGACAATCTTGGAATGCCGCCTGCAGCCAAACTCCTGAGAAAAAGATATGATTTGTCAAGCTGACTTGCCATACCTCAGGTCTAGACTGATGATCATTTGCGGGCCTATTGTGCATAGAACTTGGTTTCTTCAGTTTCTTTAAAGGTCGGCAGATGTCTCTTGATACCTCAACAGGTCCATGCTCGCTGGCTACCCTATTGGAATAGTCACAGACTGGTACGCCTCTGAGTTTCATTTGTGTTGCTTGCGGTGCTGTCTCAAAGGCTGGTTCTCTTGCAGAGGGACTTCTTTCAGGTGCTTGCAGCAATTCCTCAACCTTCTTTGTGCCCCGCTGCCTCCTTGGTCGCTTTGCAAGCCTCTTGCATCATTGCAGTATCAAGGACCGCCAGGCATGGCACAATTGAAATCCAGTTTGATGATGTTGTTCTAGGCGCGAGCAGCCCGTGGTTGAGAAGGAGATCAGAACCGGAGGCTCCAGTTCTGCGTCCAACAATGAATCTGAGTCAGTTAGTTCAATTGATCTGAGGAATGGGCTCAATCTACCGCACGCTGTGGGGTGTTTTTCAGCCGATGGTGCTTGCAAAAGAGGTTCGACACCGCCACTTGGTACTTTTGCTTTCAGTCTTCCAGCTGGAGGCGGAAGATGCTCTCAGCTTGGCTGATGACATACAATGCCGTTTTCCACGTCCTTGCAGGCTGCAAGATGCTGGGGGTCAACTCAGTTCACGTGCGAGACCAACCAGTTTCCATATGTTTGCTCATTCTTGCCAGGGCTATGAGGTGTAGTGTGGCCATTCTAGTGTTGGTGACGGGATACATGAATCTTCGTCAGCCGGTTGGCCCCTTAAAGTTGTGATGAAACGACTTAATTTTGCACGAAGAAATGTTGCTATGCTGATATGCACTGAGACCAAGAAGTTCATCAAGACCTGTGAGGAGATCGCTCCAGCCAACCCTCCAGAATTGGCTGAGAAGCGATCCGCATTGTGCTTTCAAAGCTTTTGGAAGTCACGTTGGACCTGCTTGGCAGCATATGGGGCATCCTTCGATCGTCTTCCAAAGTCAGCAGGCTGCTAACTGCTAGCTTAAATGAGGCTGCCTGTGCAGGAAAACTGCTAAGGACTCCAAAGATGTGGTTTTCATGGATACGCTTCATTTAATACCATACCGTGACCATACCCCCTTGTTCAGGGCTTGATCACGGATTACCTGGATGGCTACAAGTGGATGAAGGCTTTTGTAACTGCACTCGCTTGTGGACAACAAATGCGCTTTATGTCATGCAAGAGGACAACACGCCGGCAGATGCACGCGTAATGGCTTGGTGGGACTATGGCTATCAAATCACTGGCATTGGTGCCTTGACATTGTTCACTGGGCGGGGGGGGGTGCAGAGCGCAGCGTGGGTGAGGCGGCTCTAGAAGCCAGAAGAGTCTCAGAAGAGGGCCTTGTAGTAGAAGATGGTAAAGAGGGTGATCGTCAATTCAACAATGGTGTAGTATACAGTATACATGGTATGCTTTGTGCAAGTGTTGTCCATTCATTGGTAACGTGCGATTAGAGTTCTGGGGGCTGCCCTGCATATGTTTGCTCCTTGCTACTCGGCGTGCATCAGCGTCAGGCAACCGAACATCAATTGCTGATGGGAACACATGGAACCATGAGCACATTGCAACCTTGGGGCGTGTGAGGCTCAGTCGAAATTATTGACAAATTTATTGTAACAATATTGTATGTCTTTGTTGTCATGCACGGCATTTAGGCATCGGCGCTGTCGCGCACACAGTGCACCGCTTAGGCACTTTGACAAACCCGGAGAAGAAGGCCCACAACATAATGCCGGCGACTTTGCTACTTTCTCCCTCCTAAAGCATGTCCAAATAGTACACGCAGTGGCTCCGTCAAAAGGCGCAGCACTGTTTGTGACTTTGAGATGCAGATGTCAGCTCCTCCTTTAGGCGACATCTTGCAGACTACGTCTTAGTTCGCACCCTAGTGTTTCTGAATGCCTCTGGCCTCACTTGTTCATTTAGCCCTCTGCGCAGCAGATGTCGGCAAGGTGTGGGCTGGGGGTCATGGAGATGATATGGGGAAATCCCCACATTTGGTCGGTGCCTATGAGGGCTCGGCACAACTGGGCCGATTGCTGAATTCCGGTGGCTGTAGGCGCGAATTGCCAACTCGGTCTTTCCAGATGTGCTGGCCTCATGCCCATGGTTGGTGCTAGTAGCCAGTACACAGGCCGACCAACTCCTTATTACTCATTAAGAATTGCCTTGTCAGGCCTGGACCTAGGTCCACCCCCAAATCAGAATTTAGACATGACTTGCCCTCCCTGAGGTCTGTGGTGAAGACGACCCTACTTGCAGGCTTGAAACCTTTGGTGGAAACCCTTTGGGATGCAACATGCGGCATATGCAACCTGTATTGAGGAAGTTTGGCTTCGACCACATGACCGGCCAGCCAACTGAAATGATGGCAGCCTCCTTCCTCTACAAGGCGCGAGGATGACCTGCCTTGCCCATCCGAGCAGCAAGATTTCTGTGTTTGGGCAGGCCGTGAAGCACAATATGGAAGGAGTGCGACTAGATCCAAAACTCTTCCAAGAGGCACGCAGAAATTACAGTACCAAGCGGCCCAGTCGATCTGGCAGATTGCTAAGGTTCATACAACCAAGTACGGCCTCATGAGAATCTTCAAGGACCCGGTCGTTCTTCGAGGATCTTCGGTGCCCAGATGTTGCTTCCCACACTGCAGAGGTTCTCGGCGTGTCGGAAGAGTCCAAGGCCGAGGGTGTTATCTAGGGGGTTGTAGGCCTTAAGTCAATGCTGGTCGGAGGGCTGGTTGAAACGGTTGAGCGTCTCCTCCCTTTGGTTGGATGAAGCATGGTCATTGGTCCTGGCCAGAAGTGGGTGGCGGATCCAGCCAACCGGAAGTGCGATGCACCTGGAAGCTGGTACTGCGTTGGCCGGGTGCCTTTGACCGCTCTCTTCCGGCTGATGGCACCACATTGCTTTCACCAGTTCACTCAATCTTGACTTGTCAGGCCAGTACCCACCAGCTTTGAGCAAGCTCATTGCAAAGAGGAAGAATTTTGCGCAGTTGGAGGCGATGCCATGATATAATAGGATAGAACAGAATAGCTCTCGCGGGAAGTGTTTGCGCGGAGTGAAATAGTGACTTACAGTCAGAGTGCTTTTGTGTCGGGCGACTCCTGGGCACCTGTCAGGACTTCAACCGCAAGGACGGGGAGAAAAGTGCCTACACCCGAATGGCACGAACACCTAGTTTGTGACACCTTTTTGGTGCCACTGCGTTCCTTGCTACTGCGTTCCTTGCTGCAACTTATGAGTGCTGGTGCCTTGGCTCTCAGCATATAGCTCATATGGCCTTAGTAGAAAAGTTGTGTGTATAGATTATGCTCAGCTGCTTGTATGCATGGCCCTGGGTTGGTGGCGGCAATCCAGTTGTTTCACTTCTCATATCATTAGGCGTTTTTCTATGTTTTCCTTGTGCATGATGGCTCATGATGGTACAGTAAAGATTGCTTTGTCAAAGTCAAGGACCCTGCAATCGCTGATGTGAACGGTAACCCAAGGCCATGTCGGCATCGTTAACCCAAAGTATTCAACCCGTTCCTTTCTTGGTTGTATTCCTTTCTGTTATTTCACCGGCTTTCAGTGAGAACGGTCCATTTGTCATGTGCCCTCCTCAGCGCCCAAGTATTCAGCGTTGACATTACAACACTGTTCTTCGGAGACGGTCTTGTGTTGACAGTCTTTTTGTAGCTAGTAGCTTCTTGAATAGTAATTAATGCACTTCTTACTAGTAACAGCAATGCACTTGTTACTAGTAACTTCTTGCTATATAATCACTTCTAAAATCTGGGGAGGACAGGGATGGATCCTGACAGTATTATTGATATTATTGGTCTGCCTTTAGCTCATGTGGGACTCCGAGGAGAAGATGGTGCGCGCTGCCAAGTTTCCACACAGCCACCCGGAGGCATTAGTAGGAAACAATAGGAAGTATATATAATTCTTGTGGTGCATAAATGTATGTCGGGATTGGTCTGAGCCAAGGACACAGCTGCATCATTCACCAGGTTCCTTTCTGCAAGCTACCAAGAACCAATCGATTGGCACAGCGCGGAGCGTCTGGACCAGCTGGAGCGAAAGAAAAGGCATTTGACGTGGAAGTAGTTGAAATCCGCCGACGATTTCCATGGGCCCTGCTTGCCACAGCAGCTGGAACTGCTGGCCTTTACGCAGTATATCTCCGCAGGCAGGAGGAGCTGCGAATTGCAGAGGAGGAAGCAGCCAAGTTGAAAGCAGAAGCGGCAGCTACACAAGCAAAGGCTGAAGCCGAAAAGTCTCAGGCTGAAGCTACAGCTAAGGCAGCAGCGTTGGCTGAAGCAGAGGCTGCAGCGGCTCGTGAAGCAGAGGCACGAGAAGCAGCTGAGGCCGAAGCAAAGCTGCAGGCTGAAAAGCAAGCTGCGCTGGCTGCAACTTTCCGCCAGGGCGAACAATTCTTGAATCGTATCAGGCTTGTAGAAAATGGGGCCAACTGCTATTCTGCCTCAGATGCCCACAATGAAGATTTACATGAATTGCTTGCCAGCGTGCAAGCTTTTGTGGATCAGCAAGCCTTTCAAGACCTTCAACAGGCACAAGGTGACAAGTCTGAGCTGGCTAGCAAATTGATGAGCAGCCTCTCATTTTTGCGTCTTTTCCTGGAAAGGCTACAAACGGCGGACAAATGTGAGCAGCAGTTTGATTCTGCCGCAAGCTTGATCAGAGCAGAGCGAAGGCGGTGGTTAGCAGGAGAGGCTGCAAACCTTGCATTGGTGCAAGATGCTTTAACTCGAGCAGAAGCTTCTGTCTTCGAGCTGCAAGGTCTAGGCATGGAATCCAGCGGATTTGATGAAGTCATTGAGATGGCACGGTCGAACTTGCAGGAGATGAAGGATCAAGAAAGTAAGAAGCAGCTGCGCGAGGTCGTAGGTAAGGCTTTGGAGGCTGCGATGGATAGCAGCCCTTTTGACTGCAAAGTCTGCGAACAGAGTGCCAAAGAAGCCCGGTCAGCTGGTTGCCTTCCTTCAGCTGCCCTCGAAGTTGCGGAGAGGGTGGCAGAGCTCAACGAGCCCCGAAGTGAATTGAAAAACTGGGCCAGTGAATTTGGCCGCTTTGGATTAGAGATCTCGAGCTCTGCAAGCTCTGGCACTGTGGATGCTGAAGACTTTGTCACCGCAGCTGTCTCTGCAACAGCCTCGATGTCTGACAAGGAGCTCCAAGACCATGTGTCCCGCTTGGCAGAGGCGCTGGCAATGCACCATGAGCGCGAAAAGTTGGAGCTATCTTCAGCTTGGACAGCCATGTTGCCGGAGTGGAGTCGACTCAGCCAAGAGAAAATCATGAAGATTCGAGAGGACTTTGCCACTCGGAAGAGGTTGGGAAAGGAAACCATGAAAACAGAGTTAGAAGAAACCGCTTCCCTCCATCTCAAAGAAGCATTGGAGGAAGCGGTTGGTGAAGTACAGGAGCGCTCCGAGAGAGATGTGTACGACCTGCAATCCTCCAGCATGTTGCAACTCTCAGAAGATCTTCACAAAGCCATTCGAAGCCTTGATGGTCATCTTCGCAGTTTGCCCGAATTCTTTACTTCAAGAGTGCAAGAGCTTTGGAACCAAGGTCGGTGCCCTCAGCACCGGGTTTCAATGACCAGCTATTCAGCAGCAGCCACTTTGTCAGTTCCCCTTGGTTCACCACTGAAAAGTGGTGATGTGGCGAAGTCCGACGGCTTCGTGGGCAATGTTGCTTCGCATCTTGCTTCGCACCTTCCTCAGGGAGCTTCAGCCCTCAGTGCAGAAGAACTGCAGCATGCCTTTCACCGTGAATTGCCAGAACTGGTGGCCGCAGCCTTTGAACCAGAACACGGTGGAATGCTGGGCAATCTTGTTGGAAAGCTCTTCGGGCGTCTTTATCGTTTTAGGGGTGGACAGGACGAGCTGTCCATGCAAGAAGCTTTGGAATCAAAACTTGGTACTTCAGTCCCTCTTGAGGAAGGGAGAGACGTGCAGAAGAACTTGCGTGCTTTAGCAGAGGCTTTCAAGTGGATCGAACTTGGAGAGTTCCGAAGAGCCTTGTCCACTCTTGACAGTTTGGTTGGGCAATGCCGCGCGCGGGCTGAAGACTGGATTCACTTGGCCCGAGAGGCCCTCTTGCTGAGGCAAGCTTCTGACGCAGTGCGAGCTCGCTCTCGGTGTTTGAGCATGAGTTTGGTCGAATAGCCGCGATGAAGTTTGAGTCCCAGCGATTGTTGCAACGCTTCGCCACAAGAGGGAAAAGGGTGCAACGCGCGCTCAAGCCAGCACCAGTTCCAGTTCAAACCGATGTGCATTTGTCTTGATCCCGGTGTTTTGTTTCATGTGTTTTGCAGGTCGAGGAGAAGATGAAGCAGGAAGAAGCAGGATGGGATGACCGCATTTGAAAGGTTCCATGAATTCGATCTGCGGTCGAGTCTCCTTAGTAGTGAGGCCAGCCCTTCAAGAAGCGGGGGCCGGCTGGTGGTGGATTCATCATATTCACGTAGATTTACGTAATGTGTTTGCAAGGATTGCCCTTGCTTTCGCTCTCATGGTGACAAGAAACATTGCGAGTTGAGGTTGAGGATGTTAGTTGAAGAAGGGACGTGGACCTGCTTTCCAATGTTCGAGCACCCAGACATGTAGTAGCTAACTACCGTGTGGCCTTCATTGATCCTTTTGGCCCAAGACGTTTTGCACCAGGGCTAACATGCCTTGGCATCTCAATGGCCTTGAACCAAACAATAACTAGTTGCAGCACACTACCCGCAAGCAGCACACATCACCAAACACATAAAATTCATCAGCATTATCAGTTATCAGTATGTCGCAACATGTCCATGTGCTTGGGTTTCATTGGCATGTCAGGCAGCTAGCGCTCAGGCAGTCCGCAGTCCATAGGAGCAGATTATATAATTTGGCAATCCATGGACTCCAGCCCTCATGTTGGCAGCAAAGGGACTGCTGCAGGCGCTTTTCGTGTGCAGGGTGCTGACATCCATGTTTGCAATGAATCAAGTTGTGTCTTGTGGCTGTCAAACCATGGCAAAACCCACCAAAGAGATCCAGAGAGTGCAAAGCAGTTCTTCGTTGCAGGCTGCGCTTCTCTTCCTCTACAGCAGCGTGGAAGCACATTCTTGCACCAGTCATCCCAAAACTTCTTCAAGAAAGCAAGTCAGAGAGTGGATCTCAACGCTTGACATTTTTGTGGCTGGAGCATGGCGCCTCAGGTGGAATAGGAGCCGTTGCGGCCAAAGAAGACACTGAGACACTTTGGCATGTCAATTTGTGAATTGCATCCATTGCTGAAAGTCTTCCGGCCCATGACTTTGAGGAAGGGTGGAGTCAAAGCATGCTGGACCCCAAGACAAGAGTGTTCACCGGTTTACATGTCTTTGGTGTTTGACGAGAATCTGGCACAAGGCCAAGATACTCCTGGCTGGTCCAATGGTTGGTCCGGTTGCGCGTGGCTTCCTGGCGGGAAGGCCATGCGATTGCGGTGTGTTGCCAACCTGAAGATCCGACTCGTCAGGATCCGGCACTCTGTAGACCCACCATAAATGCAAGTTGGCCATCAACAGCAGGCCAAGCCCTGAGAGACTCAGGCCAGACCTGGAGAACTTCCTTTGTAGATGAATTTTCTTAGGTTGGACCTGCGAATACTATCGGCAGCAGGGCCTATGCGGCCAAAAGGATGGTACAGTGAAAGAGATCCGGCAATCGGCCAGGCCGGAAGATCCATGTCTTTTCGTCCGGAAGATCCATGTTCCACGCATTGGATAGGGGCTCCCTGCACATGTGGCCTGAGAAGAACTGCTGTGGCTGTGAAGCACAGGAGGGGGAGGGAATGGGAAGGAAGAACTTCCCTGCCAATACCCCCTGCAGATTAACATGGAACCCCAAAACCCACCGGTCACTTGTCAGGTTCCATGTTAGTTTGCGGCGGGGGGTACCAGAGTGAGCCACGGCCAACGCGTTTCTTGCGTTGCTTTAGGCATTCTTCAAACCTCACCGCCTTGCCAAGTGACGCGAGGACGACACCACCTGCAATCGGCAAACAGGAAAGGTTTGCGCCCTGACTTGCGGCTATTCAAACGGGCCTGCCTATTGTTTGCCCCTCAGGCCAGTCGAAAGTGTTTCAAGATGGTTCCAGCATTGGCTGGTTATTCCTTGGGATCATGACCAACCCAACCTGATAATTACGGAAATTTACTCATTCAACACCAATCTAATCATTTGATACTAGGAACAAGTGCATCGCTACTAGTAACAGGTGCCTTACTAGTAGTAACAAGGATGCTACTAGGGGCTCCTGGCCTTACTACTAGTAACAAGAAGCTACTATCATCCCTTCCATGTCCGCTCGCACCCCCCCCCCTCCAGGTCACAACTTCTCTCGATGCTTGTGCCTGCCGGGGCACTGCGCATCGAGCGACGGCATTTGCTCCCTGGAGACCAAGCAGGCAAGCCAAGCCCGGCCGGCTGGTGAGTCATTTCGTTCCAGTTTCTTGAAGGCTGCAGCGATCAGGGTACATCAAGGCTTCGTGGAAGGTCCGACTCTTTTTGTGCTTTGGTTCAGGATGTGGGCTCCAAATCTTCAGTCCCCATTTGCCGGGACACGCCCGATTGGACCAATGGCTTCCTGGAAGCACTGTTGAAATTTGACATCTGACTGTTTTCATGCTGGCTCATGTTGGAACCTGAGCATTGGTGCCCAAGGTTGGTCAGCATGTGCGTATGAAGAGGGTGGCCGGAATCCAGCCTGGTGCAGGTCAACCCCAGGAGCTTCGTGGCCCTCAACATTAGGACTCTTGACAGCAGGGTAGCAAACCTGACTTGCTGCTAGTTGTGCTCTTGCGAATTTATGTGTTGGTTCGCTCAAAGGATGGACATGTGAGCAACTTGCCTGAGACTATATGCGCATCTATTTGCACGGGCTTGTTGTTAGTATTCTGACTATATCTTACCTATCTTGTTTTGTCCGCTGCTCGCAGCTTTACGTGGAAGGATTCAGCGGCCGCACCATGATCTTTTTGTGACAGGTACTACCGTGCCAATGGGTTGTGCAAGGAGGGGAAGGTGAACAGCTGGGCGCCACTGGCAGACTTGGAGTCACGTTCGGAGTCACGTTTGGTGCAGCTGAACGACTGCTGATTCGCAGGCAAGTGGCGAGCTGCACAACTACCCCGAGTACAACTGCGACTTGACTTCAAGTTGTTCTTTTTCTATTCTTTCCATAGCCTGGCATGTTCCGCAGCACAGCTTGTGTCCAGGCTGCGGATGCCACAAGCCATCGAACACCACCTGCAACAGGAAATGATGGCGTGCTCGTGTTGCCAAGAACATGTGGACAGTCATGTGGACTAGAGATTTAAGTGACAAACGCATCGACAAACATGGCCGTGATGACATTGGCAGGAATACAGGAGGCATTTGTTTCATGGGAGTTTGCGACAAATCCCGAGGGCCGACAGCAACTGGGCACCGATGGCCGTCAGTCTTGTGGGCCTCCTGTGGGCCCTGTGGGCGTGGGAGTTCGCCCAGGTCTGTGTCGATGGGAAATGTCTTTGCCAAGAAGGGCACTGTGGCACAACAACTGGCACCTGCTCTTTAACGGTGCTGCTCTCGGTGGGCCAAGCATGTCTTGTTGAAAAATGGCTCTGGAGCACTGACGCGGCTGAGGTTGACTCATACAATGAGCCCCTGACCCCGGAAGGCGTCAAGGAGGCCACAGGCGAAGCCACGCATGCTGGGATACTTGGCTTCAGTCGATAGTTTGTCTATATAAATCATTCGGCCAAGTAACGAGTTCTTCTTCAACCCCCCATGAATTGCTCAGGATCTCCGCGGCCGAAGCGGCGGAATCGGCTGGGAAGAACGCTGCGCAGGACGTGCAAGCAGCTGCCAAGGCAGCAGGTGCCTTCGAAAAACTCGCAGCGGGTATTTTGAGGAGTTTTGAGGGTGACTTGCATTCGATGGCAGACTGACTAGGGATTGACTTGCATTCGATGGCGGGCTTGCATTCGATGGGTGACTTGCATTTTTTGGTTTCTAGCGTGCAGTTGTTTTGGTCCCGTGCTACGATGTTGAAATCGGGGAACGTGACAAATAGAGGTGCCCCACATCCAGTTGCAATGTGATTTGCTTTCAGGTCAAGCTGCTCTTCGTTCTGGATTGTCTGCTGAGAATGCAGCAGAGGCACGGGAAGAAGCCAAAGATGCTCGTCACATTCAATATACACAAAAGAAACCGAGGAACATGACAGCTGGCATGGAGGCTTCACAATATCTGTATTTGAGCGTTGTCGGCGTACTGTATCCGTGGTGGCTCAAAGCTTGCTGTGGAAGGGTTTTGCTTCCCATTTTCCGGCGAATGTAGCTAAAGCAGTTCATTGATCCACGATGGCCAAGACCACAGCGCTGGCTGTGTTGCTTCAGCTGGTCATGCTGGAAGCAGTCAAAACGGCTAGACACCAGGTGCGAAATGGTTATACGCAGGATCCCGTTTGTGTCAAGCGGAATTGCGTGAACCCCCTGGTGCCCGGCTTGGAAGAGTTTGGCCACAATGTTCTGGAAGAGTATCAAGGCAAGCCGTGGAGATGCTTAGAGCATGTGAAAGAGGAGGGCTTTGTGTCCAGCCGTGGTAACCTGAGCTTGCAGGCTGGATTTTGTCAAAGGGTTGTGTCTTCGTATCCCTTCGCGATTCCAGACTTGCAGGGCAGAGATCGTGATAGCATCATCAAAGACCAGACGCAAAGAGCGGTCACCAGCTATGTGGCACACCTGAGAGGGCTTGGCCGAGACTTTTGGGATTACGAGAAGCCGTGGGAAGCCGACACCTGCACCCAACTTGTGTGGAAGATGGTTTGCTACACACACTTCCCTCGATGCAACCAGGAGTCTCAGGAGTCTTATTTGAGGCCTTGTGCAAATGCATGCCAAGGCTATTTGGATGCCTGTGAAGTCAATTGTTGAGATGATGGCTCAAAGTGCGCCTTTACCCACACAAAGGTCTTTGATGGTGCAGTTGTGACTGAAGAGGGCTATGATCCTCGGAATGGCCCATCCCCATATTGCACGGGCCAAGCATAGGCTGCACTCCGACAATACTTGCCTGTGAGACATCGCGATTAAAAGAAAGAGCAGTCCCCAATCCCTCAATCCTGGTTTTCAGAAGTGAGAGCATGCGTAGTCCTCAAGTCCTCAAGGCACTTTCGTTTTAGGTGATTGTGAGCAACTTTGGGTGCAGGCAGCTGCAGACGCAGCAGCTGAAGCAGCTGTTGCTGCAAAAGCAACGCCCCAACAAGCAGCAGATGCAGCTGCCCAATGGGCAAGCTTCTCAGTGAATAGAACTTGAGAGTGAGTGAGGAGGCGCAAACGGGACTATTTGGAAATCATGTTGTTGCTAGCCGCTAGCCCTTACCACCCATTGTAGCGGAAGCTTGTGATACTCCCAAGGTCAGACACCAAGCAGAATCATCAGGCTTGGGTCAACACGATCAGGCACGGTGGCCAGAGTCAGTTCATTTTTCTCATTTTGGTGCAATGGAGCTAGCGTCCAAGACCACAAAACCCTCCAGGAAACTGATTTTGTGAACGAAATTAAATTGCCGCACTGCACCGCCGTACCTACAAAAGGTATTTATCACGAAAGCTAGCGAAGCTAGCTGGAGTTACTCTTGCGATAGCAAGGTTTCTTTCGACCGGGTGCAAATCCTAACCCCTGATTTTTCAGGTCGAAG
>CAXAMN010027750.1:176093-199349 GCA_963970005.1 Durusdinium trenchii
TCCCACACGTGACAGCAATGGAGGAAGACATCTATGTTGTTTGGCTGCCACGAACAAACAACTTGACCGATGCTTACCGTACAGTGGTCAACCGACCAAACCCGTTCGTGCCACTTTTTCGCGCTTAGTTGCTGCCAGAGCCGCCCGGGCTAGCTGTCCTTCGAGACCGCCGATTGACTTTCGTCGATTGCTCGCCCAACACGGGCGGATTCGCTCCGCCGGTCGTGAATGAATGAATGAATACATTTTATATATATGTATTATTTATGAACAATTTATATTTTTGCTTTAGCCCGCAGTCGCTTTTTCGTCGCGGTTGCGGTGTATTTAATTAGTCTTGATTATTTGGTTGTTGTTGGGTTGGTTTGTACTTCTAGGGGTTATTAATCGTATCGGCTTGATTGATGATTTTTTTTACTTTTGGGGGAATAACATTAATTTATATTTATCCGCCTCGGTGTGTGTATGGAAGTTGATCTACCTCGTCCTCATTAGAGAAAGCGAGGGATTAGGTCTGGGGCCGCTGCGAAACATTGTCGTACGGCTTACGCAAGGAACGTATTAGAGCAGATTGATATTCCTTTTGAAGAGGTGCCTAGAATTCATACAGGTGGACAATTAAGGCCGCTTTATACTCTTCGTATTTGGGACAATGAGAGTTCTGGTTCTGACGAGGACGGTTCATTGGAGGGTGTTGGGCTTGCGGTGGTTTTGCCAAAGGCCAGGCCCTTGAGTGTGGTGACGGCTGAGGTGGTCAGGCTTGTTCTTCGGTTAGCCTGGTTCCAGGGTCGAGCAAGTGTTGAGTGGCGTGAATTGATAGGTCTTGAAGATAGACGTGCCCTTGCTGCCACTCAATCCACTGGTATCATCCACCCTTGGTCTCAGCAATTAGAACCTGTTGGAACTTCAGATACGCCCTTAGCACCTGTCAGGATCCCGCCGCCACCTCCACCTCCGATCAGGAGGGTCATCTCAGCGGTACCGTCGGAGACCGGCAGCGGCCAAGTTTCGGACAGCAGTGGCATCCAATGAGACTTCATCCATTGCCGCACCACCAAAGCCGGCAGTTGTTGTTGGTCCGCCTCCGAAGCCCGTTGCGGTGCTCCCAAAGAAGTCATTGCCGAAAGAAAGGAGTACAGTGATTGTCAAGCCTGCTGCAGTCCGGAGTTCATCATCGACGGAACCCAAAGCTGAAATGATCATTCCGACCAGGCGTATTGTTCCAACCAAGGCTTCATCAATTTTGGAAGAGGGTATTCCGGATTTGCCTTTTGAGGTTCCAGAGTTGGGTGCAATTGCAGACAATTCATCTTTGTTGATGGAATCTTCAGAGGTCGTCGAGCTGCCATCAAGTGCGACAGACAGTGCATCCGTGTTGATTGAACCTCCCAAAGCATCAACAGTGACGTCAAGTGAATCAGATCCGCCACCAAAGGTACCTCCGTTTCTACCGTACAATTTGACCCCAAAAGGTGTGTCATCCAGTTCAGGAGAAGCAGCAGTGAATCCATCATCGATCATTGTCATTGAGGACGAGGCCATCGAATTTGAGGAGACTGGTAGGGTCCAGATTTCCCCATTCCACGACAGCCTGAAGGTATTTGTTGTGCAGGGTGGCCAGTGCCATTCAGTGGACAAGAGCTCATTCGTTCGCATCAAGCAACATCTCCTCGTGTGGGATTGGCATCAAGTGCGTGACACGGACAGGCACTCCCGGCATTACGCCGAAAGGCCAACAGGCGACGGAATTCCTCCGAAGCACATCGAATCGTTGAACCATCTTCGATCCTTGGCTGGCAGGGCAGGAAATACAACCGAGCTGATCATCTGCTCGCACATCGAGCGTTCGCAGGCCAATTTGGAGAATCTTTTGTATCTCACAGAATTCTCCAATTTGCCCGTTCGTTACATCCTCATCACCGAGTAGCGTTGTGGTCCAGCAGGCAAGCTCGCAGCTTGTCAGGCCCTTTCGTCAGGCCTTGCATTCATTTTCGACGACAATCCGGAGATCGTGAACAATTTTTGGAGTTCTGGCCAGGTAGCTTTTCAGGTGAGAAAGCCAAGGGCCGAGATTGTTGCTCCACATCAATTCTACGATTGGTCCTGTTCGTTAGCCTACGTCATTGAGAAAGCCGAGACGTTCATTCGCACCTTCTCATTGGCCGAAGATCCAAGTCAGGCCTATCGTGTGCCTAAAGCTGCTCCGGGAAGTGCATCCCGTTGAGCGTTCGTCGAACCCTGATTGGCTGCTTTAGCGCCTCAGGAGTATAAAAGTGCATTTTGCCTTGAGTTCGCGAGTCGTTCGATCGGTTGCATTGTTGAGCCGTTAGTTTGTTAAGAGTGGTTACTGATCCAGAATCATGTCAGAAGAATAATCATCATCATTGAATGTCAGTTCAGACACTACTGTTGGTGGTTTGGCAGTCGCGGTCAGGAGTAGGTCTCAATCTCATTTGTCTCATGGTTTAGCGATTCCGCATGGTAGTCGAAGAGGATCAAAGCCTCCAAAGAGATCTTTGAGTAGAGTCATCAAGAACATGCCCAAAGGTCCTCAGTCTCAAGCGGAAGGGTTTTCTATGGTTGAATCAATTCCGGCGCTTGCTCATCGTCAATCGTTGCCTTCGTCAAGTGGGTTGCTTCAGAGATCGGTTGGCCGGTCTAGGATCCAGAGCCCTGAAGAAGATGAGGTCATGCCTAATCCATCAAGTCTGACCTAAGAATTGCACCTCCATGATGCCCGGTCTTTAATACGGTCCAGGTGGCATATGTTGGTATTGATCATGCAGAGTTCGGTCGTGTTATAGCTGAGTCTCAACGACTTATCGGGGAAGCGGACTCCAGGGCTTCGCACTTCGAGGGTGTCGCTCAACAAGTCTTTCAGGAAGCCACAGCTCACATCGGTTACCTGACATCCCTGGTCGAAGAACTTCGTAGCCAAAATGAGGTGCTCTTATCCGATCATACTGAGAAAGATGTCATGATCACCAGCTTACATGAAGCAGTCCAAGAGGTGAAACAAACCCTTGAGAACCAGATCAAATTCAACCAGTCCATGTTTGAGGGTCAACTTCGCAAAGCGAAGGATGAGATCGACCATTTGTCCGACCTCAACCAAAAGTCCCTCAACCTGTTAGGCCATAAAGATTCAGAAATCCAGCGTCTTTGCCAAGAATCTTCGTCTCGACAAGATCGCATCTCGTCTCTGGAGGCCCGATTGGCTGTTTCAAGCGCCGCGGTCATCCAATCGCCTGCGCCTGCTTTCGCGCCGAAGCCTGTGCCTGATGCATCTTCGCCTAAGGACAACGAAGGAGGCAATAGAATGTTGGAGTCGATTATGGAAGCTGTTCAGTCACTCAATTCCAGAATGTTGACACTTGAATCCAGCCGAAATAGCACGGATCCAAATCGTGAGCCTCGACCTTTGTTCGATCGTTCGCATGATGCAATTGTCCATTCATCCTCGCCTCCTGTAGGACCTTCTCGCGGACTTCGTGTTGGCAAAGCCTTTCCCGGAGGTCCGCCCGATCCGATCGATCAGGGGGGTGAAGGGTCGGACGACGATGAAGAGGAATTGATTTCAGAATCGCCCTCACATGCCTCAGAACGGGAGATTGTTGATTTTCGTCGAATGAATACCTTTCCAAGTGGGCCGCAACGGCTTTCGAGGTAGGTCAGGAGAAGGAATGCCAGAGTTCATCAGGCCTGATCCCTAGGTTTGATAGGTGGCTTGCGTCTGAGCTTCTCAAGAACGTGCGGTCAAGCCCTGAGCTGTTGTTCAAGGTCCAGGGTTATGTTGAGCATTGCACACGTCAATCCACAGTCCCTCGGGGTAGGATGATCTTGTACATGATTGCTCGACATTTTGATCTCGATCGTACTCGTGGTTCATTGCTCACATCGCAAAGCATCTTTCAGGTGGAACTCAATGGTTTTTCGTTGAAAGATCTCCAGGAATTTAGCGGTATAGTCATGAAGACTTTGAACTCCATTGACCCTGCCGACTGGCCGAATCAGCGAATGTTAGGTGAATGGTTGTTCCATCGGTTGAGGAATGTTCGAAAGCTTGAAAGGACCATCGATGAGATCAAATGCTCTGCATACAGTTCGGAACTTCGTGATTTCGACTTCCTTTGGGGAAGATTGCAAGAGCACCTCGTTGAGGAAAGGGAAGACACCAATGCCAGGTCTATTGAGCTTTCGTTGAAGCCAAAGTCATGGAAGAAAGATCCCAAGGAGAAATCGAATCCCCCAGCAAATCCCGCAAAGGTTGCCACGGTCCCGCCACCACCTCCTAAGGAGACACCGGCGGCTCCCGCTGATCCTTCGTCACCAAAGAATGACCCTAAGGGTAAAGGTGGCATAGGTGATAAAGGCAAGGGTGAAAAGGGAAAAGGTAAAGGCAAGGGCTTGAGCAAGGAGGACAAGGCGAAAACGTCTTGCATGTTCTTCCAGATGCCTTCCGGATGTGTGCACGGCATTTCTTGCGCGCACTTGCACGAGAAGGTCAAGCTTGATGCCAAAGCCGAAGCAAAGGCTAAGCCAAAGGTTTAGCCAAAGCCGAAAGCCAAGGCATTGGCTGCTGTTGCCATTGTTGCTGCCCTTTCATTGATGGCCATGCCAGTTGAAGGCCGTTTAGAGTTTGCTGCAGACACAGGTGCCGACCTACATCTCGTCTCTCCGCAGAGTTTAGAAAGGCAGGGAGTGTCTCCAGAGGTGTTCAGCCAATTTCAGTTCCTTCGCATGAGAGCCTGAGGTTTTCGACAGGTGGAGGGAAGAGGGATTCGAGTGAAGCAATCGGTCTTAGGGTTCGTGAAGGGATCTTCCAGGAATTAAATCACTTCGTGCTCGACTCATGCCCGTTTGTCCGGTCTGTTGGTCTCGATGTCAGCAATGGTATGGGGTTTTTGTGGTTGCCCAATCAACTCCCATGCTATATAAAAGATTACAATCAATTCCAGTTCCAAACGGATGAAAGCAATTTGATTCGAGCATCTTCTCCAGATCGTTTGATTTCATTCCAGGTGTACCAGGTGAGGTTGAACCTGTTGAAGCAGAACCTGAGGTCCGGTCTCCTGAAGGTGCGATTTCGCATTCAATTGCAGACGACATTCGTGGCGTTGCTCCAGGTGAGGCTTTGCCAAAGGTTCCTGAGTCGGAGAAGTTCGTGCGTGAAAGGGAACTTGCATTGTCCACCAAGTATTGCATGACACATTTCCCTAAATCCGCACTCTGTGATGTTTGCAATCGTGCTAGACTGTGCTCAAAACGCATTAGATCCCATCGTAGAGCAGATGAAGAGAGTGGTCTTCCTGTTCCTGAAGCGTTCGGCCAGCAAGTTGCATGTGATCACATGATCGTTTCAAAGTCTTCGTCGGGGAAGGAATTTGTTGTTCTTGTGATGATGGACTTGTTCAGCAAAATTTTCCAAGCATACCCCCTGGCAACAAAAGATATTGATTCGGTCAAGGAAGCCCTGAACCATTTTGTAGGCGTAAAGGCAAAGAACCCTCAAACCATTTATAAGTCAGACTGTGCCAAGGAGCTTCTGAAGGCCATTCGTTCGCTAGGTTGGCTCTCGCATGCATCATTGCCAAGGAGATGGCCTCACAACAGTGTATTTGAGAGACAGATCAGGTCCTTTGAAGAGTCTTGCAGAAGCATGCACTTGCAAGCAGGATTCGCGGTGTTTCCAAAGCTTTGGACCTTGACATGCTAGTACACAGCCGTTTCCATGAGCATCGAGCACTGGTCAAAGGCTTTTGGTTCTGAGTTCAAAGGTGCAGACTACATTGGTCAATTGATTTTCTATAGAACAAAATTTCAAGAGAAGTCAAAACTCGCCCCCAATTCTTCACCAGCCCTAATGGGAGGTTGGAAGCTTGAGTTTGGGTGTCGGTACAAAGGTGTATTGAGACTGGTGGATTACAACTCCTTAAAGCAAGGTCATGTTTCCATTGTGGTCGCCCCGGATCAAGAGGTTTATGTTCGTGATGAGCGTATATTTCCCTTGAGAGATCTTGCGGAGAAGGCATTGAATGACTTCTCGGATCCTGATGTTCGTCAACTCGCTGACGTGGATCCCCTGCCAATTCCTTTCATTGAGGATACCCCGGAGACTAAGTCTAAAGCACGCAGGGTTTACATCACGTACAGTAGGATGCTGAAGATGGGTCCAACCAAGGGTTGCAAAGGTTGTGATGCTGATTCGTCTGCGCGCAATGCTGAGTGCATCGCTCGGTATGAGGAAGCATTCGGTGCCGCTCCTTCGACCCCAACACCTGAGCCTCTAACTTTTGAAATGCCGGAGATCCAAGGAGACTTGCTTGATGAAGAGTACACCCCAACGGTTTTGTCAGAGGCCGAAAAGGATGAAGAGGAGGAAGTCCCTGAATGTCCTCCGCACTATGACGACGAAGATGAACCTGAGGGTGATGAAGCTCGTGCTCATGCAGGCATAAATGCCGTCCTTGCCATGTCTCATGATGCCATGTCTAAGAAAGCTCCAGAAACAATTGTGCAAGAAACGTATGCATCAGCGATCGCTGCAAGCAATGAAAGCTGTCTTGGAGCAGCTGCAAAGCCTGAGCGTCTGCATAGCCAGATTCACAATTCCCCAGGTGGCAAGATTCTGTTTGAATTTACCTGTGCCTCAGACTCAGCGCTCGGTAGGATTGGTGAAGAGCTTGGGATTCAAGTTGTAAGGCTTTGTAGGGAACACGTAGATCTTGCAAGTAAGGTAAACATCGACCAACTTGTTGAGCAAGTGAAGGCCATCCCTGGTTGTTCAATCCGTGGTTCCATTGAATGTGGCCCTTGGAGTGCTTGGCAAAGGTTGAATGAAGCAAAGAACCCAAGGTTGTCCACCATCCTTCGAGAGAAGCGTAGGGAAAGTGTTTCAATGATGCATTCGTTCATCAGGGTCGCAAACCATGTTCTTGATAATGGCGGTTTTGTGTCTTTTGAGTGGCCAAGGTATTGTTCAGGGTGGATGTGTGAACCCCTAGCTTCCTGGATCACAGAAAGGCAACTGCTGCCTGCCACTTTCGATGGCTGCACCGTAGGAATCACTGCCAAGGACAACAAATCCGCTCGAAAGCCGTGGAGGTTTGTCACGAATAATAAGAGGTTGGTTGATTCTTTGGGAATGCTGAAATGCACGCATGACAAGCACGCACCCCTTGAAGGGAAGTACACTCGAAATTCAGCCTTCTATCCTGAGCCGCTGTGTCAAATCATGTTGCATGCCTTGTTCCCACATGTTATTAACGCACATGTGTTTTGCATGCCATGTGCACCTCGTGCTAACCATGCACATCGGCAGCAACGTGTTAAGGGAATGCTATGCGTCCCAATCGATGTGATCATGCACGAAAGCGGTTGCAAAGTGTTTGTGACACCAGCTTATGCCCACCGCTTGTTAGAGCGTGACGAATGGAAGGGCAGGGCAGAAGTGTATGTTGCCATCCAAAGTGAGAAAGACGGCTTGGTCTCTGAGGGAACTTGGATTGAGAGTGAGATCAGGGCCAAGGCGGACGTGATTCGTGAATTCCCCGGTGAGACTTTACACTTCGGTGCCTTGATGGTGATCGTCAGTGTGAAGGGGTACGAAAAGTCCCCAGCTGACTGGAAATTGAAGGCCCGGATAATCTTCCGTGGCGACGCGGTCAAAGACCAAGGAGGACTGAGTGCGATTTTTCAAGATTTGGCTTCGTCCGCACCGAGTTCCATCTCGGCCTTGAATACCGTCATCGCCTTTTCGATGATCAAGGGAAATAGCTGTACCACATCCGACTGTGTGCGTGCATATATACAATCTGCACTCGCCACAAAATACAGAACGTTTGTGATGCTACCCCCGGAGCTAGTACCGCCTTCTAAAAGGCACATCCAGCAGCCCTGCGCCCAATTGTACAAAAGCCTCTATGGCCATCCAGAGTCGTCTGCACACTGGCAGGCGCATCTTTCCAGAATCGTGCAAGACAAACTCAACGGTGTCGAGTTTAGCGAGATGTCTTCGGTCTTCCGTTTCGGTCGTTCTTTGATGATGAGCGTCTACGTAGACGACCTCGCTTTATCAGGCAAGGCCTCCGAACACGAAGGATTCTGGAAAACCCTCAAGCAGTATATAAATCTAGATCCACCGTCAGAATATGGAAGAGTCTTAGGACGAAACCATAGGCTTGTGTGGTTTCAAGGGAGCAAAGCAGTGGCCTTAGAATCATCAGACTTCGCAAAACAGTGCGTTGAACTGTATGAAGAGCTGGTGAAAACGCTGGTGAAGGCCTATTCCTCGCCCTCATGGGACGATGGAGCCCTGATCCCCGCTGATGACGAAATCAAAGGGCAGCTCTCGCCACATTCGGCCAAATTAATAATGAAATTGATGTGTCTTTGTCGCATTAGCAGACCAGACGTTACATTCGCTGTCACTCTGTTGGCAAAATACATCACGGTGTGGTCGGCCAACGACGATAAAAGAGTCGCACGACTCATTGGGTACTTGCAAAAGTCCCATCAATATTCCCCCGTGATGTGCATTCGTGATCCGCCGGAGCAGTTGAATCTCTCCCTGTATTGCGATGCCGATTTCGGTGGCGCCATCAGATCAATGCGCTCAATCTCTGGATTCGTGCTTGCTGTGTCGGGTCCCTCCAGCTTTGCTCCGGTGAGTTGGGGCACAAAGAGGCAAAGCGCAGTCTTTCGTTCAACCACGGAGAGCGAGTTCGTCTCGCTATCCACAGCTCTCTTTTCAGAGGCAATACCAACCTTGTAAGTATGGCAAGAGATGATCTCCGGAATGACCCTCAAGATTTTCGAAGACAATACGGCCGTGGTCTCGATTATCCTGAAAGGTTACTCCGGCAAATTGAGGCATTTGAGCAAAACCCACCGCATCCATGTGGCCTCAACTGCCGAAACGATTAACAATGCTGATGATATCACAGTCCAACATATCGAAACGACTCAGCAAAAGGGTGACGTGTTTACAAAAGGATTGCCGTTAGCCAAATGGGGAAATGCCTTAGAGTTGTTGCAATTCTCCCTGAGTCCGTTCCCGTCTTACGATGCAGGCAGGAGCTCGCGTGACTAGAGCTAAGCAATAGTCTGTCGCAGTTCGATGCTAAGCTTGATCTGCAATGATGAAGTGGTTAGAGCTAAGCAATAACCACCCGCAGTTCCGAACTAAGTTAGATCTGCCTTGAATGAAAACCATGACAATGCACGCCGCACAGGGTGGCTGGCTGCTTAAAGCGCCGCTCCCTAAAGCCGTTCGTAAGCCTGTAATGTTCGCTTGCAATCTTTCGATAGGAATTGTCAGGTCACAGACGGTTCAAGCAATGAAGCGATTGTCTCAGACCTGGAATACTAGCTGTACAGTTGTTCATCACACTATGAGGGGGGACTTGAAGTTTCCTGTGTACAGTACACCTCACATGTATGCACAGTTCATGAACAACTTGTACTTTTGGCTCAAGTGGTAAAAGGTGCGCCCGCAGCCGCTGCCTCGTCGCGGTCACGGCGTACTCAACTTGTGTTGACTGTTTGATTGTTGTTGGGTTGGTTTCCACTTCTAGTCTAATGGACTTTATATAATTGAATTATTTCGATATTTTTAAAAATTGATTGTTGGAATATATTATAGGTATGTAGTAAGAGAAGTAAGGTATTGTTGATTTTGTAGGATATTTGTAAATATATTTGTTTATTGATTATTTTTGGTGTTATTTATTATGGGGTTGGCAACATAGATAAATTAATAATATTGAAATTAGATGAATTTTCGTCGTTTTATTTTATTGCGATGATCGGATGAAACATAATATAATGTATAAATTTTAGTTAATATATAATATTAAATATCATATATTTATATAATATAGAATATTTATGTATTTTAGTGTAATTTGACTATTTTTAATTTTTCTTTATAAATATATGATAATTATGGATTTCTTTCGAATTGAGGTATATATATTTTTTCGTTTTTTTGAATATGTGGTGGTATTGGCCTAGTATATAAAAGAGGAATTCATTTGATTTTTTTAGATTTGTTGGCTACGGCCTTTTCTTAATTTTCGATTTATGAAGATAATATATTATGGTTCTATGTTTGCTTTATTTGAAGGTTTCTTAATTTTCGTTACGCAGCCTAACACGGGCCACGCTAGCAATGAATGAATTGAATAATTTTATATATAGATATATTTTGTAAAGATAGTGTTGAGGACAAAGGCTGTTTGAATGCACCTGTAATTCTCAGAAACTTGCCATTAGATGTCCAAACACTTCAGGCTCTCATTGAAGGCTGGCATGACAATGCTCTATACAAGAATGGGTTTCGTTCCACCTGCCCTCATGTTTGTTTCCAATTAGAGCGCTACCCTGCTCTCGACTGCAAGAACACTTGTGCAGTCTCCTGGAATCCCTGTACGATGAAGGTATTACGGTGGTTTGGGAATCCTAGAACGTCGTGGCGGGATTGTTGCATCATGGGAATGGATCAACAGAAGGCCATTACAGAGCCATCCTGTTCCACTTAGGTACGCAATTGATCACCGATGATTTTGCTTTGCCGAAGGTCACGCCACGTTTCGAGGAATTTTGCCGAAACTTATACCTCTTGTGGCTTGTTCCGAAACAGCATCGAGGAACACCTTGGCTCCGTCCTTTGAAGCAGCTTGAACCCGCATCGTTCGAGGCCATTGCAGCTTGCTTAGCACAGCATTGAGGGTTCCAAATTTTGATTCAACCAGCTTGCTCGGATGAGGCTCAACTGTACTCGATATAGCCAGGACATAGTCCCGCAGCCCAACACGGGCGGACATAATCAATGGTCCGCTGAGTGCTGAATGAATGAATGAATATTTTGTAAAATATACAAAATTGAATTTAAATATACATAATATTTATGTTGTGTATGGATGATAATATTATATTTTAATTTTTAAATTTTTGGATGGACATAACTTAATTGAATTTTATTAAATGGTGGAAATACTATTTTTATCGATATATATTTATTATGATTAATAATATATTGGATTCTTTAAATTGAATATTGATTTTATATATTTATCTTAACTTCTTATATAACGCATGATTCTAAATATATTATGATATGGATGAAATATATATTATAATATTTGATTTAATTATTTAATAGAAAAAAAAATTTTATTACGATATTGAATAAATATATATATATATAAATTAAATATATTTTTTATTTAGATAATTTTTTTTGATAAAATAGATATTTTGTTTGATTAATATATTAATATAGAACATTATATGTTTGATTAAACAATATTTATTTTTCGATTGGGGGGGTTTTGACGATATTTTAATATAACTTATATTATATAGAATATAATAAAAAACGATCGCAATTTGAATATTGGCGGTGATTTATTTGATTAGGAATGCATCATTATTTGTCTGAATTTCGCCTTTAAGTAAGTCGTGCAATTTGTGCACGAATTGGATTGAGGCGCGCGCATGGTGAGAATGGGGAATGGATCGAATATAACTAGGAAATTTGCATTTCTTCTTATTCCTTTGTACCTTTCTTCTATAATTTGTGTTTTTGATAGATTATCCTTGTATTTATTGGTCCCGATATATTCTATCGAGATAAATTATCATTATGATGAATCCCCGCGTGACGATTAGCATTTACGAGGGAACACGATTTCTATAATAAAATAATAAAACGATTGAAATATGAAATCAATGGATGGAGGCCTATATAAAGAATATATATATATTTATTGAATTATTTTGCAAAATCTTGTTACGTCTCAATCCTTTTATATTTGGATATCTTATAAAAATTTATCCAATTATGAGGCAAAGGCTAAGATTAAAAATCGTGGAATTTGTTCTGACGTTGAATTTGCTAGGCGATATTATTCATTTGGGTAAGATATTTGCAAATAAGATTGCCTCTGTCAGGCGGATAAATTGCTATTGGCACTTGGCGATATATTGCGGCAATAGAATTTAAAGGCTATAATCTTCTTTCTAGACGTAATATCTATATATATATATATGTATTTTAAGTTGCAGGCATGGCGTTCCGAAGATATCTGCGATAAACTATCCATATTCTTCCTCGCCCAAGAGAGCCTGACGCCAGATTCTGCCTGATTTTGTGAACAATTTGGATATGTTCCGTCTGCCACCGAAATATTTGGTCATATTGCTCCGAAATATGGACTATGAAAAAGGGTTTTCGGGGGATTGATAGTATATATGTGCCACAAAATTTGGATATATTTGATCGTACCGGCAAAAATATCAATAAACGCTATTTGATCCCTCGTGCATTAGAAGGTGGCGTGGCATCAATTTCTTGTGCGATTTGGTTGGGTCCTCCCCATCAATAAAGCCCAAGGTCAATTAGAATCCACGCAATGCATTCAATGCTATAACGTTGTCCAATTATAGTTCGGTACCTGGCTTTGTTGAAGGGTCACGGTGAATTGTTGGACCCGGATATAAGTTTGTCAAACCCATATCGCAAGAGTTGTGCCGGATTACAAAAAGGTCATTGAATCGAAAAGTGGTCAGGAAGAAAGTGGCAAAATGGAATCCTTGACCGGATCGAACAATGCTTATTTATATAATTTCACTTCCAAAAAACAAAGACATAATTCCAATGAGAAAAATTGGATCGTCCTTCCCAAATATTACGAAACGACATGTAAATATCTTCAATTTCATATGGGATGATAGAATATCATCTAAGATATCTTTCGATATCCTAGGCGTTCACTTCACGATCCAATATATCCGGTGGTGGGCAAAGATCATAGATTTGCAATTCAGGGATGAGAATATATATATATGTCAATTTTGTGATATGATTTCAAGGAACAATGCAGTACGACGTGTGGCAATGACCTGGGTTAAGATGGAGATGCGATGATGCAATTTGAAGATATTAATGATTTTACGAAAATTACGTAAAGATATCCATTTCATGAATCCCATAGTTCTTAATTGCAAAGACAAATTGTCCGTACAATTTTAATTCGATTCGAAAAGGATGAACCGGATTTGTAAGTCAAATCTTGAGCATGCGAAAATATTATTGAGATGCAATAAGACGCCGCGTGATCATATCAAATTCTATGTTGGACAATTAATATCTATTCCAAGATAAACTAATTCGGATATAAATGATAATTATCAATATTGTTCCAGGCATTATAAACATTGGATTTGCCTCTCCCATATTGGAAGCCCCAACAGTTCGACCGCCGATTGACCGCTTCAGGATACGGCAGGAATACCTTGGCCAGACACATAAACGGCAAGCCTTCGAAATTGCAGCCCGGAGCCTCATCCAGAACCATGATCATAGCCCTGAATTCCATGTCTCATTAATCACTTTTTGGAAGATAGATTGAAATAGTTGTGCATTAAAAACTTTCCCAGGCAAGTCAGATCCAGTCGCAATCACTGCAATGCCCTGCTCTCACTATCTGCGCGCATGTGGCATGCACGCCGTTCGTATACCAAACCTCAACCTCGGTCTCTAGGAAACTTGTTTCGATGCTGGCGACAGATCTGTCACTTCACTCTGCTGCAGAAACAGATCCGTCTTATGAGTCGACAGAATAAATGCCACCGCCTTGACAACTTCATGCAGGAAAGTGCGGACTTGGCACTTTGTCATGAGATCCTGGATTGGAACCGACACATTCGTCAATTGAACCCCAAATAGCGCAGACAAAGACACCCATAATTTTGATCAATATGGGGCTCCACTGACACCACAACAAGAGCTTGACCGGATCAGTCAATATTGTCAGACACTGTATCATGATCTTGATTTTCAACCCCGTGTCTCCCCCAATATTGATTGAATCTCCATTCATTGAGGATCAGATTTGCGACCAATTGCGCCGCCTTCCTATCGCCAAAGCTCTTGCGCCTGATGGCTTGCCTGCCCTCATTTGGAAGCATTTTGCCTGGCATCATACCTGCATGATGACATTGATCGTTTTTGGTGCCATGGCCGCAATTGTCCACCAACACGCTGGTCTACTGGCTGGATCCACCTCCTTATTAAGCCAGAGACATTTCGACCGATTTATTTTCAACACCCCATGAAAAATATGATTGGATTTCATTGTAATCTTTTGAGGGATTTTGCATTTCCACAGATCCGACGCATGCCATTGTTTGCTTACTTGCCGGCACGCAGTGCCAAGGACTGTCTGTTGATCATCTCGGATCATTGCCGCAGGGTGAAGGACTTATGCTACCGGCATCACAAGGATGCCACCCCACGAGGACTTTGGGGCGGGCTCCAGATTTCACTAGACCTTGAAAAGGCTTTTGATGTGGTTAGTCAAGATCATATCATGCGAATTCTTCAGGTTTTTGACATATTCCCCCACCTCCAAATACCTGATAACCTCCTGGCTCCTGCCCCATGACTATTGTCTGCCGCACAAAGAACCGCTCAGCCGTTTTCGTGCCAGTCGCGGCATCAAACAGGATGCCCGTAATGCTCCGCTCATATGGATTGTGCGCATTTACCTTTTTTGCCACGAACTCCTTGCTGTTTATAGCCGTGATTGGATCAGATAAGATATAGCGGTTCTTGTTGATGACCGGCATTTTCATTGGTTGATCACCTCGGAACACACAGATTTTGCAATACTTCATGACTTAGGCTTTCTAATCTTCAACTTGCAGACAATTGGATTTCGCGTGAGCACGCATAAAAGCGTGGCGCTGATGAAATTCGTTGGCAAACAAATGCCCGCCTTCCTACGCCGGCGGTGCAATAGAAGTGACACAGACCCTGTTTTGCACCTCCCTGATTTGCAAACCACCATACCGTTGCTAGGCAAGACTGCATATCTTGGAATAATCATCAATTATCGTGCATGGAAGAATGATACGATATCCAGACGCATCAGAGCGACACAGACATATTTTTATGTCCTCAAAGGTTGGTTCAGAAATCAACATCCCCCATTGTGGTTATGCCTCAGATTGTACAGACAATGCATCATAGCCACGGTGTTTTGAGGAATTATTGAAATGGAGATCTTTCGGGCTGGCAATCATAGATTGATCAATATGAGCAATATACATCACCGCATCATGGCCAAATCATCAATTCATCTTACCAGAGAGCCCATTATCGATTTCTTTGCCCGATTCCAATTTGACCCTCCATGGATCATGTTGCAACAACAATACACAGGATTGCAGCAGACCTTAAGCCGCCAACGCTCGACTCTCTCAACTGATGCCATATCCCCTGACGCAGATGATATCATTGCATTGACCCCAGACTATCCCCAGTGCCACATCCATGTTCCGGACCCAGCAGTTGACCCGTGCGCACAGGTGGGGGCACCCAAATGCCTAAATGTCTTCGTGCATTTCATCAGGCAGGACCGCTGAAGAGATATATGAAAGCATATCACTCCATTCCATGCTTAATCGAAGATATTTCTATAATCCTTCATGACGTCCCCAATGGGAAACCCCAATGCTCTCATTGCCTCAAAACCTTCACATTTATAAATCGGTTCAGGGATCATATTAATCGCAGAATTTGTTTGCAATTCAACCCGACCAAGGATGCCATCGTTCCGATCAATGACCGCCCTGCCGTGCGCATGCATTTGCATTATCGTTCCATGCTTTTATTCTCCTCCTCAATAAGGCTCTTGTGGCCGAGGTTGCTGGACATTGCACATATTGTCATAACGCAATAGTTGTACGATCCATTCAAAAGTATTACAGCGACATTCACCCCCAGCTCATTGGCTATGAGAGGCAGGCCAAGGAACAGGTCATTGAATTGGCCAACTTAGGCAGTGGCCGTGGAACCTGCGTCTTTTTTCAAGCCCAACGCCGTGATGTTCGTAGTCATAAATGCGGGATCCTCTTTCAATTCAATGTTATGTTTGGTCAAATATATGATCCTGTATATTTCCCATGCATACCGACTCAGGTGCCTGTGACATCCCATGAACAATAATACATGGATATTGATGCAGATGCTCAGGCCGCACATTCGCCCATACCACAGATCCACCGTCTTCATAGATGTCAACGTCAACGTTATCACATGAATTTTCTCGCCTCCCAAGGACTCCTAGCCCATATGGATCATTATCCCATTGGCAAACCCCAATCATCCACAAATCAACTCACCCTGACTGAAAAGGGGGGGGCAAGACTTCCGTTCGCGCATCCCTCACCATGAAGCAGATGTTGGCCTTGCCCGTCACAGATTGTCCACCGCCGGCCAAACATTATGATTATCCCATCTGCCAGGTTCAAATGGGTCGCAAGGCCCTCTCTACACACCTTCGGAAAGAGCATCAGGCAGACCGGCCATCGAATTTTCCGTTTTGGCCTGATCGTGACATGCTGCCTGGACGACTTGCATGCAATCATTGCTATAATGTCTTCAAGATGGATTTTGCACTTCAGACAGATTTTCGACGTGCTGCATGTCCGGTCTTACTCTGCAAATAGGTCAAGCAAGAACACCTTGGTGATGTCTCTATAACCACAGCTGCTGTTCCTTCGGCTCAGGATCCATTGATCACCGTATATGATTCGCCCGATCAGGCCGCCAATACACAATTGATTCTTGATGAAGGATTTGCCTGGACTCCGCACACTGCGGCAACACTTGTTTTGCCTGCCAGGGCCCTACCTGACCTGAAGATTTGTGTTGTCCCCATGTGTATGCCAGAAATATATCTGAAATGGTATACGTAATCGACCTTAATTTGTATTCATTTTTGTGAATGGCCTCACACGTGCTTCGTGGCTGACCAGGTTTTCAACTTCATCGCAACAATTGGCCTTCATGCACCGGTGGTAGGGGCTTGGACCTCAATGCAACCACTGTTTCGTGAGCCTTGCATATATAAAATATATAAAGATATCCGTATTCAAATCCTCGTCTTGGATGCCATATTGAATGATCTAGCATTGCCTCTATATCACCGCCACCGCCCTACAACATGGCCTCAGACCTGGAGATGATTGTCCACGATCAATCCTATCAGGATTTGTTGTTGGTATGCAAGGAGTATTTCCTCAAGAGATATCGAGGAAATCCCCCATCCAATGGACGGAAGCGAGCTGGCCGAGATCGCTCAAAGAGACCCTTCGATGCCTCGGATTCAACGTCCATCGGGTCTAAGAAGTAGGCGGATTTGCTTCAGATATTAGCTGGGCGGGTGTGGCCGGCAATCTAATGTCCCAATTGTTCGAAACACAAGAAATATATCAATTCTTATAACGCTTCAAATCTTAGCCAAGAAATCCAACCCAGGCACCACTTTATAACCCTACGGCCCCTAAAACAAGATATTCTTCCCCAAACGATTATCCCCTAGAAGCTAAAAATCTCATTGCATACTTCAAAATTATTCAACCTTATCCAATGCCGAATAACATTGTTATAAACGTAAATATAAATATTAATTATTTCCTTCAATTTTAATATTTTTCTCATAATCTCCCATATATAATATATTGCAGGGCAATTTATTAATTAACTAAAAAATATCTATTCAAAATTAATATTTATCAAATTCAATATATTTAAAAAAATATTCCATAATATTATTTATAATCATAAATATTCACAATTCCCATTATTCTTCGAAATATATCAATTAATCAATTCACCTTACAATAATTAACAATTATACAAGTAAATATATATTTATCAATAATTACTATATTAATATGTCACCAATAAGTATATTCATCATTTTAAAAATAAGAGCGTGGACCAAAAGGTCTGATTAAAAACCTGCTCGTAAGGGTCTGCTTACGCTGTCGCTTGCGCTATGCTTACGCGATCACAGTTTTGGCTTACGCGGCAGATTTCCTTTATGAGGGCTTACGCTTCGCTTACGCTTAAGTGGAGATAATCCCTGAATTTGTATTTCCGCACAGCCGCAGCTTACGCACCAAATTTTCCTGCAAGGAATCTCAAGGAGAAGACTCAGACGATGAACTTGATGAAGTTGATGAAGAATTGTCATCTTCTGCAGTTTTTTGTGCTGCCATTTGCCTGCGCCTTTTGGCAGCTTGTCTGCTCAATGCCCTTGCCTTTGCTGAAAGCCTGTCTTCAAGAGATCTCTTGGGAACTGGCATCCTGCTGTTTCTATGCGTCTTCTGTGCCATATGTTTTCGTGTCAACTCAGTGACATCACCAGCTTGTGGCCCAACTTGTTCCCATGCTCGTGGTTTGTCATAATAGCCTCGCCGCCATGGTTCCGGCTGTTCTGCTGTGTTTTCCTCAATGGACCAAGTCAATGTCTCTTTGCCAGTCAGGTCGCTGAATACATTGTTGCGGATGGAAACTCCGGAGGTTGCATGCTTGCTCACCTGTGCAGACAAGCTATAAGTCCTTGAGATTTTCAAAGCGTTGCATATGAAGGTCTTGCGGCGGGTTGGGCGTAGCAGACCAGGGTCAAAGACTTTGACCAGGAACCTTGGGCCAATTGGATCACTTTTCATCATGGAGGCGCCTCCCTCTGCAAAAGCTTGCACTAAATCATGAATTCCATGGACGGGCTTCTTTTGCAGAAAGGTCTGCAGCCATGCGTGATCGCAAGCACCCTTGCCATGTTGCTCACCGAGATACATGACATTCACATTGATTTTCAAAGTTGTAACTTAGGGTGTAGCAATAGTGCGCAGCGCTTTCATAAGAGCGAATGTGGGGGCCACAATCTGCAACCAGCCACATAGTCCGCACCGCTGTCCAATTGACCTGGCGCTCATTTCGGATGATTTGCAGTACCTGGTTGAGGAGCATGTTAGCTGCCTGGGAATCATGATCCAGGATTTCGGAAACCAGAAGCACATAGAATTCACGGTGGCCGCCTTGTTCAGTAGGGGCAGGAATATTGGCGCCATACACTGTCAAGGACAGTTTGTTCTGGGCATGCCATTCTTCGGACGTCTCTTCCCGACCTAAGCTCTTAGTGCAGGATCTTGTAAATAGAGCCCAGAACGTGAAACAACCTACAACGGGTTACAAGCAGACAAAGCGAACAATGTTAGTTCAGCAGCTCATTGGATACCGGACATTCTCTTTGGAGTCCATTTGCACCAGTAAAGCGTCCGGGGCTAAGGAACCAGAGCGAAGCCCAAGCAAAACATTCTCCTGCCTTCGTGCTGAAATCTGATGCCACCGGTAGGCCTCCACCAACTCAACGTGCGATTTGAGCAGGTATAAGACGCGAGCTTCTGATTGGTGAAGGGCCAATCGCACACGATTCTGCAGATTCATCCTCTCCTTATTCGAGTCCGATTGGAAATTGGAATTTTCGACGAAGGCAACGAAGGAAGAGAGGAGAGGGAATTGATCAGAGTTGGTTTGGGCTTCTGCCGTAGCAGGAGCAGCATCGAACTCCTTGAAGTAGTCCGGCCAAATGGACTCAATGTCATTCCGGCACTTCCTCACTGCACGGATGGCTGCGGGCGTCACACTGCGCTCCAAATGACGATAATGCTCGCCTGAAACTACCGCAACAGAAAGGAAAGTGTAAACCGTGTAGCTGTGGGAGAGCTGGGCCTGCCCAAATAAAAAAATACAATTAGCAGCTGAGAGGCAGATGTCCGTTAAACGGCGGGGATCCTTCACATGAGGGAAATGGATCTTCAAGATTTTGCGAAAGACCTGTATGCTCATTTTCCTGCTCAGTTCGGGCTCTGACAGGTATAACGCGTCGTCTTGCAATCAGATGCTGGGCCAATACCATTTGCTTGCTTTCGCCGCGGCCAATCACCAAGACTCTCTCACTATCTGGGAGGCGCTTGCGGATCTTTCCGTCGACTAAGGCAACTAAAGATGGATCAGAGACCTTGGAAGGCCTACCTCCCAAATTTCGGGACGAAGATTCAGAGGAAGGAGGGTTGTCTTGCAAAACTGATGTGTATGCCCTTTGAAAAATTGAATAGCTCCACTCGTTGAGTTGCTGCATGCCAAGTTTGCACTGGCAAACTGCCCTGTCCAGCTGCGAGACACTGATGGATGGCAGGTGGATACGGGACCTGCGGAAGTATTCCGACATAGAAGACCGTAGTGCGCCCAAGTTGCATGCCAGCGTCTCAAGCTCTGCTGCGGCCACGCGACCAGAAAAAGAAACCAGAATTGATTGACACTTGGCTACCACGGAGCGAAGCAACGATTCATCGTCTTGCACTGTTGGACAATGTGCATGGAAGATGTCAGCGACATTCTGCACGATCCTTTGTTGCTGCTGCCGCGACAGACCACCAAATGGCTTCTTTTGAGGCGGCATCGTGGACTAGGATACACGAGCGTAAATTTTGTTTACGCACTGCTTACGCACGGCTTACGCGCTACTTACGCGCGTGTTCGCGTAATTTCTGGCCAAAATACAAATTCACCGCAATGAGATGCAATGAATGTGAAAATTGTGATGCCACATGTTTGCTAATCGCTGGAAAACCTCTCACGACCACACAGCTGCAAAAACAAAACTCAATCCGTTAAAACAATCGCGTCACCAAAAAGGTCTCGTTCCTTTGCCTTGCTCAAAGCGCTAACCGTCCAAAGAATATCAAATAGGGGAAAATTGGCAACTCAAAGAGTTTCGTCCCGAATCCAATGCAGCAAAACTCCGACGGATCACTCTGAAGATCACGTATGTATCCCTACATATACATAATATATAAACTATATATTTTTATATACATGTATAAATGTTTATCCTATATAGGTATATATATATATTATGGATGCCCTTTTCCTCGTCCCACTGACTTTGTCTGCGCTCATCGAGTTATCTAACCAGCAGGCCATGTTCGCATGACCTTGCTTGCAATCCCCTGGCCTAGTAAACAAATCTATACACTAGGGACCCCGATCAGCCACAGCTGTCAATCCACATCTTCTGTTTCAAGACAGCGGTGTAACTTTTTCAAAAGCTTCTCTACATCAGTGAGCTTCTGTTTCATCTCCTGATCAACCCCGCTGACTTTGCAGCACTTAACAGTCAAGGACTCTTCCGCAATCTCTTGCTGTAGCCCTGCATCACCTAAAATGGCAGGAATGCTCCGAACTCGCCGATTCCGCATGATGTTCTGGCATGTAGGGCAGGCCTGCCCTCTTTGCTGTTTCTCCCGACCTCGTCCACAAACAACGCATGTGGCGGCTTTGCTATGCTTGCCACCCATGCCGGCAGGGCATGGCTTTTTGGGCGCCTCTGGTGTGAGCTCGTGCTCCTGCTCTCTTGCCCTTTTGATGCCCTTGGTCTTCCCAGAGCCATTCTTTCTTGGCGTTCGGTCCCTCACGGTTGCCTTCGGGATCTTGCACTCGTCTTTTTTGGTAGCCTGGTCCTTCGATGCATCTGCCTGGACCCGAGGAATTGACTTGGGAGTGGTAGGCACAGTGGGTTTCTTCGATTTGGTTTCCAATTCTTGCACCGCCACAACTGGAGGAGCATCTTTGCCTGTCCAGGACGGAGGGCTATAGCTCAGCACTAAGCACCACTAACAAAAAAGACTGTGGAGGGACCACAGGCATAGACCTTGGGCACATTATGTGGCATCTGAACCCCCAGGCAAATTGGGGGGTGGGGGGGGTTCCATGCACATGCAATCTGTGCACTACACGCCTGACTATGGACAACATAAAATATCAAATCCTGCCAAGTGACGGCCAGCCATCTCGATAGCTTCATTGGAGCCTGTCTCTGTGTGAGAGGTGTTTTCACTAGATGTCGGCTCAGCAGCAAGAGCCTGCAAAGTAATATCTTCGATAACCTCCTGCCCTTTAGATGAAGAGGCTTTGCCATCAACAAGGTCTGCTTTAGAGGCTCCCCCCGTCAAAAGTGGATCTGCTGCCGCCTTGCCAGGTGGACTCAAAAGAATGCTGCATTTACTCTTGTGGCCCCTGCATGTTGCACTGACATAACATAGCTAAATCAGCTAAGTGACTCCGGCTTGTCAACCTGATGCGTCAGGCGGACATGTTGGGCCAGACCTTTTCGTCCAATCACTTCTAGACACAAAGGGCAGGTGAACTCAGACAATGGGACTGGAATCTCGGTGGTTGCAGTCTCGGCCAAACGGATCTGGATTGTATCTTTACCTGGAGGTCGGCCACGCTTGGGTTGCCTAGCCGTTTGGGCAGGGGTCGACCCGGGAGAATGATGTACTCTTGGTATTGGGTCAGGCCTTGGGGGGACAAGAACACTGCCGGACATTGGGTGCACCTGAAGATCGATGGACTGGTGTTGGCCTGATCTGAACTGGATGGGGCAGCAGTGGATCTGGTGGTCAGGGCTGGGTCCGGGGTTGATGTCAGGTCCATGGGGCCCCGGAGCTTCTTGGTGGTTGGACCCGGATCAGGAGCTTCATCAGGCACTGGATCAGCACCTGAGGTCGAGGACGGATACCATGCACGCTTCATGCATGGCATGACAGGAAAGTGAGCTGGATCAAACACGTGGGCTGTCATGGCGGCCAATTGGTATGCCACACTGCACTGGTGTGTGTGGACATTGAGCGTTCTGGTCCAACAAAGCGGGCATTCCCCTCGGCCTGACCCGAAGTTGGCAAAGCCTCTGACCATTTCCAAGTGTGTGTTGGTCTGTTTGATCTTCTCCTGATGGTGGTTCCGATAGTGACGGGTCATTGCCTTGGCATGGACCTGTTGGTTGCAGAAGGCACAGCGAGTGGCAAGCTCTTGGCACAATGGCTTATCCAAGTGCAGGTCCATGTACGACCGGTGTCGAATGTGCATGGCCACTTCAGGTCTGGACACAATCGGGATCACCAGGGCCTGATGCAAGTCAAAAGCTGTGCAAACACGTTTGTTAATGTGTGTACGTAATGTCGTCATATTGGAAAATTGGATCATGCAATGACGACAGACACTAGTGCCATCGAATGAGTCGCGCAGGGGATTATATACATCTTCTGGCAAACATGGGATGTGGTGCATTTGACGCATGTGCCGCTTCAGTATCCCGGCCTGATAAAATTGTCGATGACATTCCGGGCACTCAAGAGAGGGATCCTGAGCATGAGGTTGGGAGGAATCATTCGGCGTGTCTAAGTGGCTCGTGGGATAATCTGGGGTCAGTGCAATCACATCTGGAGGTTGGTCATCCATGGCAGATTCGACTGCTTGCTGAATCTTGTGCAGCAACGACTGGCGCAGTCGAAGGTTGTGGCTCTGGAGAATCGCCCAGGGAGAAGGTTGATTCA
>CAXAMN010027750.1:199749-214838 GCA_963970005.1 Durusdinium trenchii
TCGAAGGTTGTGGCTCTGGAGAATCGCCCAGGGAGAAGGTTGATTCAATCGACAAAACATGTCCTGTGTGGATTCATGTGTTAAGTGAACAGGGGCCCTGATCATGCGTCGAAAGTGCACATTGATGATGCTAATTATCTTACGAAAGCCTTTCTGTGTGATGCCCATTTCATGAATACCATACATGAGCGTTGGTACAATGCATTGGTGGTACAATCGAAATCTGATGTCTTGCGGAACACATTGGGCTGTGAGCCACTTCCTCAGGGTCGAAAACACATGTGAGCGGCCTGTGCACGTCGTGCTACTGTGTCCATTTCCCATGCCCTATATCCTATAATCACACCAAGGTACGCCGTTTTCGAAACCATGGGCAGTCGGATCGAGGAGTCAGGCATGGTCAGAAAAGGACCAGCTTTGGTGCGGACAATCCACCGTTTGGTGAATCGGTGTGCCCCTTTACCAACAGCCCGAAACAAGACAACACTCTTGTCAAGGTTGATGGAGAAACCATACATGCGAAAGACTCGAAGAATGTGGTCCAGGTCTGACAGGGCAGTGAGGCCATCGGCTAGCTGACTAGTGCGCCATCGCAAGTGCACGTCGTCCGCATAAATTATGACATGTTCGTGAATCCACTGGTACGAGTATCGAGCCGCCAGATCGGTGAGCACCAAGTGCATACAAAGTGTCCAAAGGATCGGACCATCTTTTGATCCCTGACGAATCCCTCGAGTGGCCAAAATCTCACCCACTAACTTTTTATGTGGTATATAGTATTTGTGGGGGGACAGCAGTGTGTGAATCATGGTCTGGAGATCCGGGGGCAGTTGCAAGCCTAGAATGGCAAGGCTCACCGTATTGCGGCTGACCGAGTCAAAGGCCTTACTCATGTCTAACGAAACCTGCAGGCCGCCAAACATGCCATCCTTTGAATTATCCTGGCTGTACATGTGACAGTCGTCGCGAACCTGTCTGCAATGATGCGACACTCGAAGCAGACAATCAGCTGTACTCCTGTTGGGGAGGTAAGCATACAAAGGAAAGCAACGAAGTTTGTCGATGGTGTATTGCAACAATTGAGTGGTGACAAAACTCGAAGCAACTTTACAGACAGGGTGTTGAAGGCATATCGGTCGAAGTGCTTGCGGTTTCGTGCTGGGCTTTCCCGGTTTGGGAATGAGATGCAGCCATCCAGCCGTCCATTCATCAGGAGCTTGTGGGGGGGAAACGCTCCACCAGTGAACCAAGGCGCGATATGTCGAACCAGCGAGTTCAGGGGCTAAAACTTTCCAAACGATGGCTGGGAGACATGGTGGAGCCACGGCTTTGGTGGCAGGCAGACGCTGTAAGGCTGCATGCACGGTCCTCTCATCGAATGGCAAGACCTGAAGTGCGGGCAGGGTCGTTGGTTGAAAGTCTGGATCATGAAATTGAGTCCTAAAGTATTGAACAAGTTCATGAAGCTCTTGTTGGGGGTTCAATGGTTGTCCATGATCATCAAACATGTGGATTCGCTGGTACCGTTGCTTGGGACAGAGCGTGCGGATTCGGCGAAAGAAGTCGAACGACTGGTGCTTCATGGCCAAATCAGAACCTTCCCGGAGAAAGTTTTCGAGTCTGGTCCGTTTATTGGTCCGGCTATACTGTCTGATTTGTTTATGCAAAGTACGATAGCGAGTTAAGTTGCACCAACCCTGAAACACGGACTTTAGACAACAATCCGGCAAGGCCAGGACAGCCTTCCATGCTAGCCACATCTGGGCACTGAGTGATCGAAAGACAGGATCCACCTGGGTCTGTCGTTTGACTGACGGGAAACATTACTTACACAATTGTACAAGGCTTCGTTCCAATGCCAGATTACTATCGATCGGTGACGACTGAAGTGTTGTGGTAGCAATGGCATGTCGTGCCTGAGTCAGGAAGGTGTTCCATTGCGGATTTTGCTGAGTCCAGGCCTGTCGAAGGCGGAACCGGTTGATGCCTTCATGGTGTTTGGGATTGGGAGTTGGGTACCATTTGGACAAATGGAAGCTCAATGGATAGTGGCGTGGGCCTTGATTGCCAAACAAAAAGTCGAAGTCAGGGTGATGCTTCGGTTGCAATCGGCTCCAGGAAATCTGGTCCTTGCGCATCAACACGAAATCGATGCGAGTATTATGATCACCATGCACGAACGTGGGATGGAAGACCCTAGTGTGAATAGCTGCCAAGCGGTTATCCCGATCAATTTGAGCAGCTTTGGCATACTTGGGATCCTTGGTGAAAATATGTTGACCATCAAAATCAAGTGGTGTGTTATAGTCACCGCCTAATACTAGAAGATTTCGTGTTGGGGTATGGTTGATGCAAGTACGAAGGCAATCCCAAATTCTTTGTCGTTTGTTCAACAATTGCGAAACGTTCCCGCCTGAGTTCCATGCATGTTGATAGATGGCATATATGTCGTGAGGGCGGTACAATTGCAATTTCACCTGCATGATCCTGCCGGGGATGTGGTGTGCAACCGAGATGGCTTCTCGTGAGATCAGGGCTGCACGAACCATCACGAGAACTGAAGCATACCTATCAGCCCCATGTAACACATGCCATTGAGGGGTACTCCATTCACTTGTCATACCCCATCCCATTTCCTGGGCGATAATGATGTCATATGGTGATCGATCACACCAGGCAAGCCAGCTTGGATAATGCAGTGATCTTAAAGCATTCCACTGTAGCACTTGAAGATGGCCTGATGCGGGAGGGGTCGGATTGGAGACCCGCGGGCAGGGGATCTGTCGACGACGCTGTGCCCATAGCTGGCGTATTCGAAAGGGCACCTGTGCCGGATACAAGGCTTTATTGCGATACATGGCGAGTCCATTATCCAAGGATCGAAAACATGCTCGAATATACGATCGTTTTAATCGGTTGTACCGATTCCGAGACTGGACGAGGCCTAAGCCAGCTGTTGCCCATGCCTCGTAATGTTTCGCCCGAGGTGGTGGAGTATCATGGATATAAATCGGGCTCACGCTCTCTCCTGAGGCGGGAGAAGCAACCCTCACGCCCGGGATGGTGTGGTCTAGCACAAAAGGCTCATGTCGGTCCATCCCGCCTGGACTTGGGACCAGGCTTTACAAATCTATGAAGTTCAAAAGGATAAGGAGCGAAAAAGTGGGGCTAGGCATGCTACGGACACTCAAAAGCAACGCATGGCACGAAAGTGGAAAAAAAGAAAGCCACGCCCGACGCTCCCTTTCTTAATCTGCAAATGGCGTTTTATATTCATTATTCGTTATATATTTTATCTATAAATCGAATACATATTATAAGTATTCATTCATTCATTCATTCACGACCGGCGGAGCGAATCCGCCCGTGTTGGGCGAGCAATCGACGAAAGTCAATCGGCGGTCTCGAAGAACAGCTAGCCCGGGCGGCTCTGGCATCAACTAAGCGCGAAAAAGTGGCACGAACGGGTTTGGTCGGTTGACCACTGTACGGTAAGCATCGGTCAAGTTGTTGGTTCGTGTCAGCCAAACAACATAGATGTCTTCCTCCATTGCTGTCACGTGTGGGACAGAGATGGGTACTCGATCATCATCACACAGAAATCTGCCGCCCCCCCGTGCGGAGGAGGCATTGATAGTGGCCTGTGGTCGGTTCATGACCTCGGTGCAAAGCAGTTGCAACAACCTGATATTCAATCCATGTGACCGTCCGTCCGGATGAATGCATGAAGCACGGCATCAAGACATGTTGTCGATTCCAGCTGATCAAGGTCTTAGATCGAATGCCAAGTGCTGGAAATCGATTGATCTGCAAGCAAACTGTGGTAGCGGAGCCAGCTAGACCTAAACAGTACGGGGGTTGGGAGTGCCACATGTGAACAAGTTCTTGCAAAGTGCATCCGACGGGCTTTTCTTCTCTCATGACGATTGGCGAGCAGGTCCAGCCCCAGTCCTCTATCGAGGCATCAAAACGAGCCTCCCAGCGAGGTGCCTGCGAAGTCGTCACGAAAATCGGACGGTGCATAGTGTGCCTAAGCCAACCTAAGAATTCAGCCACATCGTGCTGAGCCCCCTTGGCATGTGAAGCGAACCAGCCATCAAGCAAGGTTCCCAAACTGCTTGGATCGGAGAGCCCCAGTGAGTTGGGTCCCCGGTCCAGCAGCCGAATGAGGGGCTCCTTCCAAGTGCCAAGCATATCCCAAGAAAAGGTGTTGTCCATACAACAGGCCCAAAGTTCACCGATCAAAGCGGTGTTCATGAAGCAATCGTTGGCCTCATTGCCAAGGCTCATCTCTAACAGCAAAGTCCTCATCTTTTGAGGGTCCGGGCCACCGCTTGTGCCAAGGGTGATCGTTGCAATGTCGAGGGTCGTAGCCGCACTGCAATCAACTGTGTGAGACCATTGCCTGTGAGCTTGGTCAGGAGGTCGAACAATTCCTGGCTGGCCGAACTCCTGAGGGAGATGTCGAGTCTCCAAGGAATCACCACATTGGATGTGGGCCCCACCTGGTCCGAAGGCATCGGTTTCAATGCCGTGAACCGATGAATCAGTTCCGGCTGGTTCGCAAGCGTGTGGATGCGTTCGATCATCTTTGAGGCTTCCTCGGAGGAGATCGGATCTCGGGACGACGGCTTCAGTGTCTTGTCCTGATGGTCCCACTGAAGATAGTTCCATGCATTCGTGGTGGTCAAGATCTGTTTGGACCGAAGGGCCAGGATCAGTTCGTGGTCGTTTGACCCTAGTGGAAGCTGGGCAGCTCTGCTTGCAAGTTCTTCGAACACCGACTGAAACATCAACTGACGGAGCGGGCGATCTACCTTGCCTTGCTCTCGTTGGCCATGCCATGTCCTCGAGATCTGAAGCATCTGCGGAAGGATCGAACTCTTGCCGGCCTGGATGAACAAAAGGAAAGTACGATCGAGGTTCAACTGGTTCAGTTGGTCCTCTTGCCTCAAGGTCAGTCTGGCCAACATACCCAGCAGAGTGGAATCGTCGACCGAGCCCGAAGCCGATGAGTGCGATGACCTCCTCTGTCCGGATCGGAAACGCTGTTGACCGGATGAGGGTTCCTCCTCGTTGGGTCGTTGCCGTTTGAAGTGACTGGAACACACCTCCATCAGGTCTGAAAAAGATTGATCCTCTTCTTTCAAATGATCCATCCCGCAGACCCTGGTGGAGGCACCAATGATACCAGTCTTGGGCCAGGACATGTTCAAGTTCGAAGAGGCATGTTTGAAACAACTGGTGTTGAAGATACAAACTGTCATGCACTTGAACGTGTTCAGGCAGGATGGAATGGCGCAAGGTCATCTGAGTTCCACGCCCAAAAGATGGGATGTACTCGGGTGCAAACATGAAGCAGGTTGAGAGGCACTGCATGCTCAATCTGAACCTGCGGGTGATCTGTGAAATGAGCCAACCAGGGTGTGACGTGAACATACCAGCTCAGTCTGTGTTCAGGCCCAAAAATGGGTGTGTGAACCACCGCAGAGTACGAACTGCTCAATGGATGCGCACAAAGATCATGAGTCATCTTGGGGTGCCAAGCTGGCGTGTCAAGTGGCACGTGCAATCCACAGGGGCTTGGCCCTTTGCATGGTGAGGCAACAATCAAGGCCCTGACTTGCTTGTCAATGACAGTCTCAGGTTTGTCATGCACAAGCACTGGCAGGTCAGACTCGGACATGGTCATGGTGGAAAGAGCGGTCCGGTCAACAGGTCCATAGTGCATGTCTTTGACCCATTCGATCAACAATGCTGGGCACGTGGCACGTTGGTAGTGCAGTCTCAGGGCAGCCTCAGTCGTGAAGCAGCTCAGGCAATGAGCACATCCGAGTCGACCATGCATCATGTCCCTACTAGGTCGAAAGCTAAAGAACTCCGGCTTATCAACTTGATGGGCATTCCTCAAATGTCCAGCTAAGCCCTTCCTGCCAATGTGGGTTTGGCATAGGGGACAAAGGAACATCTTAGGTGGTTGAGGGACTTCAGCTGGTGCTTGAGTCAACATGGCTTGGACTGTGTCGACACGAGGCTTCTTGGAGGTCCGGGCAGGCCCGGATGCAGTAGTCCCTGTGTCATGGTCATGTGACAACATGTGCTTTTCCAGGCCTGTCGATGTCAGGAAGCTACTATGGCATCGTTGACAAACAAAAATGGTTGGTTGCAGTGAGGGCAATGCTTCATCCATGGGTGCATCACAGACTGACGGCGGTGCACACGAAGCTGAGGGAGCAGGAGAATCATGAAGGTCACCTGACAAATGTGGCGATGGAGCTGCAGGGATCGATCTGGACTGCGCTGAGGCAGGCTTGGGGTCACTTCTGGAGGCCTTCATCATTACAGGCATGACCGGAAAGTGTTCAGGTTGGAAGGTGTAACCCAACATCGCTGACAGTTGAAACAGGACCCCACATTCATGACTGCGGACATTGCGGCACTCCTTATCACAAAAGCTACAGCGGCCACGACCACTGCCAATATTGGCGAGACCAACGACATGTGCAGCATATTGGGCAGCATGTGCAACATCTACGGATGCTGATCTGTGTAGTGCTTATGGATGGATCGGGCAGCTATCTGGCAATGACAAAAAGCGCAATGGCAAGACAATTCCTTAATGAGGGCTTGATTCAACAACAATCCCGGGATCGACTTGTGACGTAGGTGCATCTTCAGATCAGGTCGCGCCACAATCGGAATGATCATCTCCTGAGCCGGGTTGAATGAGGTGCAGACCCTTCGATTAATGTGATCCCTCAATCTATAAAAATCCACAAATGAATGAGAGCAGTGTGAACAGATTGGACGACCGTTCCAGGCGTCTCGCAAGGGATTATATAGATCATCCGGTTCATAAGGGATGGTGTGTGCTTGTCTCATGTGGCGTTTAAGGGCTCCCACCTGCTTGAATGCTCGATGGCACTCCGGGCACTGAAGTTCCTGAGTGAGCTGAGGATCCGGTGTGTCGACCGGCATGGTAAGGTCGCTCGGCCATACATCTAGGGTGCAGGCACATATGTCAGGTGAGTCTTCAGTCATGGCTTCCATTCGAAGTTTGATAGCACGGCTATGCAAGGCTTGTTTGATCCTATGTTGTTGTTGTTAAAGCTGGGTCCAAGGCGGATTAAGATGAAGTCGGTCGAAGAAACTTTGCGTCGATTCGTGTGTCAGACAAACAGGGGACTTAATCATAATCCTATAATGTGTATTGATCATACTTACAAGTTTGGCCAGACCTCGACGAGTGATCCCCATTTCATGGATGCCATAGCTGACAGTGGCCATAACACATTGACGATACAGCTTTAATCGGATCGCAAGTGGGGAACCAATCGCAAGTGGGGAACCGTGCTGGTAAGCCAAGACCTAATTTAGGTGCAGCACCACTTAGCAGCTACAATCCGTCTCATGGTTAAATCAAAATCGAATGCACGATAACTCAGAAACACTCCAAGATAGGCTGTTTTAGACACGAGGGGCAAGCGCCAGAGTTTCTCCGGCAAGATCAGCTCTGGGCCATCCGGTTTTCGATGTACCCAACGACGTAGGAAGCTAGGAGCTTCGCGACCAACCAATCGAATTATAGCAAAGCTCTTTTGCATGTTAATCTTAAGACCAAATGCATTAAATGTATCCAATACATGTTGAAGCTCAGTTAAGGCCTCAAGTGCATGGGGTGTGGATTCAATGATCCAACGGAAGTAAACATCGTCTGCATAAACAACTATGTGGTCGCGGAGCCATGCAAGCGAGTACCTAACCTTAAGGTCTAGGAAGATAGCGCTCATTACAAGGATCCAAAGCAATGGGGCGTCTTTAAATCCCTGTTTAATGCCCCTGCAGGCAGTGACATGTCCAATCAATTACTTAAAAAGAATGCAATACTTATGGGGGGCCAACCATAAATGGATCAATCGCAGAACATCTACATCGAACTAGCATTAATCGAGCGCTTAAAGGACCAAGGATCTGGCTACCGTATCGAAGGCCTTTTCCATATCTAAGAAGATCTGTAACCCTCCCTGCATACCCGGTGCATTAGGACTCGAACGAAAGTGGCTACATGTGTTGCGAACTTGTCTACAATGAGAAGCCACAATAAGCAAGCAATCACGAGTCCCCCGAGAAGGTAAAAAGGCGTACAACGGCAATTATCTCAAAATAGGAAAAGCCTAAGACAAGATAAGACGACATTGTAGACCAGCGAAAACCTTGCTAACAAGGTGTTAGAGACATATTATAAGTATTAATTATTAAAATAATCCATTAAAAAAAAAAAAAATAATAAATCATTCTCATATAATTTTCTTTCATTTAATTATAATATTACTAAAATATAATTTAATTTTTCCAACCGAATAATCCATATCAATATAATTTATCGAATATCTATTTCCTATTATTAATTAATTCCTCAAAATTCCAAACATAAAATATATAATTTCCTATTCTAACAATAATTCCGTTATCAATTATTACCGTTCAATTTTCATACTAATAACTTTATACCCTTCGTTTAATCTTACTTTATAATACAATTTGCTCGAATATATTTATTTCAGAAAATAAAAAAATGTTAATTCGATTTTCCAATACAAATTTTATTTATTCGTCAAAAAACAAAGAAATAAATAATATATAAAATATATTATATATATATATATTAAATTTCAATAACACAATCTTTATTAAATCTATAATAAAAAACATATAAATTAATATATCAAAATTATGTATAATATTTAATCAATCTATATATTTATTATAATCATTATCGATGATATTTTAAAATATATTATAGTTCCAATAAATCGATCCGAATTTATCAAAGAATTATGCATTCATATATAACAATATTATCAAATTATATATATATATAAATGTCTAGTATTGGCTTGTAATGCAAGCAAAACGCATAGGAGAGTCTGCCGTTCACTGTGAGGTGCACGATCATGTTGTACATAGACCTAAGTGAGGAAAATATGTGTCCTTTGCTTTTGCTATTTTCCAGTTGAGTTGAGGAGCTGGGAGGAGTTGTTCTCCATGCATCGTGCTGTGGCCAATCATCCGCATTGCATGCCCAGCATCGTCAGATTGCTCATGATCAAACCTTGCAGGAAGCCGGTGCCATTGTCAGCTGTTTGAGCTGGTCCAATTTCGGTGTCGCTGTTGAGAACATGGCCGAAATGATGACCATGCAGCAAGTGTCTTGCTCATTGGATCTCTCCTCAGAGTTGCTTTTGGGCGCTGTGCTACAAATTCAAAGACGGCGCTGCGCGCGAATCTTATCACGGCAATTGCACCTAAAGATTGCGTTGCTCCCTTGTAAGCTGTGCCGGGCAAAGCATCTTCCTGTCACTGCACAGGGGAACGATGCAAGAATCCAAACAAACTACAAGGAAACCAGCGACAAGCGCTACATTGTTCTGGATTCTCGCATGGCAGCCGATGCTTGGTTAGAAACCAGCCACACATCTTTCTTCAAGCGCCCTCATCTTGCCACACAAGCAAGTATGCAAGCACTCACTTCCCACGAGCCTGAAGGTTCTCACATTTCTGGAGAGTCATCTACGAAGTAGACCATTCCAATCCTTTTTGTACCTTTCCTTCTAGTCTACAAATTTCTTGTAATGCAATTGAGCTGCAGCACGTTCTTGTGCTAAGGCTGACTGTCCTGCCACTTCATCCAAAGCGCCGGTGAAACTTTTCCACGGGAGAGACTCCAAAAGGCTCCAAAAAGTAGAAAACCGTCTAAGAAGAACATAAAGATCGACGGCATGATGACTGACCGGGAACTCCTGGTGATGCCATCGAAGAAGGCTGTGTTTGTTTCGCATTTGCTGCGTGGGCTGCCTGTCATGGAGCCGTGTGAGCCCCGATTCTCCAAGAAGCGCACAGCATGGCCTGCAGGAAATGGATCACCGTCGCTTCAGATGGAGTCCTGAAGGGACTGAGAGCCAGTTCTGTCCTTGACTGGCAGCCAGGCCATAGGGAAGAAATCGTTGGCAAGTTGCTATTCTTTACATTTATCCTCCCAAAGGTTGGAACAACATGTTGATCACTTCTTTAGGTGTTGCGGATGCAACTTTTGCTGCACTTTTGGTCATACTGGATCAGCTAGACAAAGAAATTTCTTGCTTCTAAACTGTTCATGGCTTTTGCTTTGTCGGTGTGGGAATGCCCGCAAAAGTGGTGTTTGTATTGTTTTCAACCTCTCGCATTTCTCCGATTTGTAGAACAGCAACTCTTGCCAGCAGACAAGGTCTAAGGTAAATCATGTTCATAGAGCGAAACATCGAATCCACCAGGATGCGACAGGTCCTCTGATCTTCAGGCGTACTTTGCAAGTCTGGTAGCCTTACAACTTTGGAAGCCGTGATCGCGTTGTCACGCGTTGTCACATCTCAGCCTTCCTCATCTTCCCCATCCCTTGACCCAGTCACATGGGCAGCAGGATGGCCGTAAAGGATCGGATGAGGCTATGCGCCTGGGCCTGAAATCATGTCCGATAGACTTTGGTCCATACACCCCCCATGTGGGCATGTGCACAAAGAGATCGGCCTTGTTGAGCCGATTGGCCTTGGGCTTCTTCTTCTCTCGGATGTTTTTGACTTGACTTTGCACCTACGCAGCCAGATGCGCGGCGCGCGGCCGTCCGGTGTCCGATTCGAAGCGATTCGAGCTGCACCTCTTCAATGCGCTTTCGGAGCTCATCGCACGAGTTGAAGGTTGCCTGCAGAAAAAAGGGCCAATTTTGGCACACAACGATGAAACTGCACTGCACATTCGCCTCAACTTCCAGTTCTGCAGAACTGACTCGCAGCTTCTTTTTGAGATCCTGAAGCAATCTGGCTTTCTTGATCTCCCTAAACAACGCTTTTAGTACATATTGTCATACTCTTCATTGATTTACTGTAAGTTCAATCAATGGGTTTGTCAATTTCCAAGGTCACGGTGGGCCCCATGGCATAAGAGCCCTGCATAGTTTGGCCAGAAACCAGTGGACCGTTCACAAACTTGAACCCCTTCACAAGGCTTTGAGTCAACGTCGCATTTCTGGCCACATCCCAAAACACACGAACGTCGTGGTTGACGTTGGTGCCCAAGTTTCTGTTCAGCATGCAATGAACTTTGGCAAACATTTAAAACAACAACAAATGACACGATACCAAGGCTCTTGATGGATCTTCGCCTCCTGTGCACGCGGCACGTTTCGATGCTTGTCGTCATAGAAAAGCTAACATCTAGCAAGCGTCTGTGTAACTATCTAACATGCTGAATGACTCAATGAACGAAGCAACGAATGAATGAAGGAAGGAAGGCAGGAAGGAAGGAATGTCTCAAAATCAGGTGAGATTCTGCCATCTGTGGTGCAGGGTCGTTTGACTTCAGAATGATCGGGTTGAAGAACGGTATTGGGACAATTCGGTGTCCCTCCTTTTGGGGAAAGTCCCATCTCGTTTCAGTCTCCTCTTCGGCTCGAAGCTGCATCGCTGCAGCTTCTCCCAGGTCCCCCTGCAGGGAACTGATCATATCCCAGACCTGCAAATGGCTATGACGCTATGCCCAAAACATGTCCCGCCCAAAACGGTTCGAGCCAACAATCTGAAGTGCCTGACATGCCTGACAAACAAAGAAGATCAAAGCTGCTATCCGCTGCTCACCTCTTATGATGTGGATTCGGGCTAGTTGAGTTCAGGCGTGATTGGAACAAGTGGTCCAAAATTTGAAGGCCCACTCGTTTGTAGTGACATTCTTGTTTGAGTCGGGTCATGGAAATCCGCTGCTCACCTCGGAGAGCATCACTTCTGCTCCAGGACTTCCCAGCTGCTCGGAGTGTTCATCCGCATCGTACAGGGCCGATTTCACCTCAAACAGCTCTGTCGGGCGGCACCAACAGTGCGTTCTGATTCAAACGGTACGTCTTCACTCCAGGTCTGAACACTTCAGCTCTGAAAATGTCTCCTCTCTTCACCTCTTTTTTCACTCTGTCTAGGATCCCGTACCTTGGAAAGAGTCTTCAGAGATTTCAACAGAAGCCTCCGGTAGTCCTGGACAGATGCCTCCACTTCTGCCTTTTGCCTCGCTAGTCCCTGATGCCGCTGCCAGGTGCGTGCACCACCAGCTGTACCCGCGCCACTCGCTCCACTTGCTCCGCTCTTCGGAGTGGGCTTCGCTCGAGGCTCTGAAACGCTCGGAGGGCTCAGACCGCTCGGGTAACTACTTTGGCTGGGGGAGGGTGCCCTCAAGTACTCCTCCGCACGGCGTCTGGGGCTCTTGAACTCGGAACTCGTTGTTCTGAACCTGATAAGCGTCTTGGAAAGAGCCATGAAGCAAGAGAGTCAACACTCAATCTCAAAAGATGCACAGTGTGAAACAGTAAGCATTGCAAGAGAGTGTGAAACAGCAAACCATGTGTGGCCCTGTTCCATCTTGATGTGTGAAAAAGCGGCACTTACGTCCATGGCCTTGGACGCTTCAACTTCAGGGCAGCGGTGTCCACGGCAGCCTGCGCTGCAGACCGTGCATCAGCAGCCCTCAGTGCACGCTCAGAGGCTGCAATGTGGGCTGACTGACCTCGATGCAGTGGAGCGGGCGAGCGCGCGCAACTGCGACAGTCTACCAGCAGTACCCGAACCACAATTTTTGTGTTTTCCACAAGCCTAAGGATTCTTGTTTGAGTATTCATCAAAAAATTGCCCTAGTTATGGCAGGTTCTACTGTGTTTGCTTTGACAAGGGGTTATGGCTCTCTCCTATACACGCGCACGAATTACTCGATCTTCTCTGCATGAGGATAGCAGGCATCATCTGTGAGGAGCCTGGCCTTGTATTTAATGCCCTGGAGCCAAATCAATCCCTGGAAGATTTGGCTCCTTATCTTAACCATGTTAATAGCAGTACTCTGGAAGCCTGGCCTTGTTATTTTCGCGCTTCTTACTTATGTTACTTCCCCAGCCAGGCCGTCACATTTGGGAACCGTCCAACCTCCCAAACACCCATGGTAGCGACCATGGTAACGGCAATTCAACGCAGCAAAAGTTGATTGAAACTGAAGCGGAGCTACGCGGTCTAGAATAGTCATCGGCATCTTGGCTGATGGTGCCTCAAAGGAGATCAAGTTACATCGAATGCGATTCTATGCCTCAAATGATCTCAAATGACCAGCTCTTGAAATCCTATTGTCAAAACTCGCAAACGAGCACTCTCAGCCTGAAGAACTGCTACACAGTGTGACATCCATCCGTTCCTTGGAGCATCAACATATCGGGAAATACATCTGACTCAAGCAAATTTCAACACGACTTTCAAAGCGAATGAATTTAAAACAAAAGAAAGAGCAAGAGTTGACCGCTGCCACCACAGCCTGCACAGAAATCGACGAACAGGGCTGCCAGGAAAGACATCAGTGTTGCCAGGGCTCTGTGATGTCATCGACACTGGCAGCAACACCCGACAGCCTTTCATCGGTGGGCACCCGGCGGACGCTGTCTGCTTGCATCCGATGCGCATCGGAGGGCCGTGGGACGCTGTCGGGCATTCCGACCGCGTGGTGCATTCCAAAGCCTCCGCTTGGCGCAGAATCTGGATCTGGTGGATCGGTCTCCTTGGTGGCTCTTCCACTCAAAGAATCGCCCTCATCTTGCATATACAACCCACTGGTAGAGGCAAGCTCTACCGGCTCTTCAGCATCCAGTCCCATGGCAGTCTCTGCCATTGCTGATGTGCTTGTCGTCTTGAATCTAAGGTTTCGACTTGTAGAAGAAGTAAGGGAAAGTTGATGACACAGTTGGTTGAGTCGTGTCCGGAGGACCGTTGAACAAATCACTTGCAGGATAAGACTGCCCGTGACCGCTGAGCGTCTTCAAAGTGCCTATTTCTTGCTGCACCAATTTAGCACGTGCCCCAGATTGTGCATGAATGAAAGAATCTTAAATTGCAGTGAACAATTTGGAGCATGGACAATCTTTAAACTAGGCATTCCATGATGACTTTGACAGCCAGCTGGGCTTCACAATGGCACGCAGAATATCTGAGCATGATCGAAACCAACAGAATCTATCAGCTGCACATCGATACATCAAGAATGCACTCATCCTACAAATCAACGCAGCACAACGGCCTCTGTCAACCCAAGTGCGATCCGCCTGCGAAGCAACGGACCGTCCCGGAGACCCGCACCGTGACCCGCGACCCGCAACCGTCGCAACGACCGCCTGGCCTCGCTGACGTTGCTGATGAGTTGCAAGGTCTCTTGAGTCAAAGATCCTGGAACCAATCGGAAGAAACATCTGGTGAAAACCCATACTAAAAAATACTACTGTATCTGAATGCATCTACAGTAAATCATTCTGAATACATCTAAATCAATCTTCCTACATCTTCCTACCAGCTTTGGATTTTAGAGAATAGCCGAGTCCCACCTTCAAGACCAAAGAAATTTGCCAGGACATTGTCCATGAGCCTAGCATTTGGCACTGGTGCCAATCACAACCAGGCAGCACATGCAAAGCATACAGTATGCGAAGCATGTGGCTTTGCATCGCAACATCTGCACGCCTTGTTGCTGCGGGATTCGTCCTGGTCTTCTGCGCGCACAAGAGCCGCAACCTGCGAAGGAAAGAGTCCAGAGATGCCATGCAACAGGCATCGCGTCGCTAGCTGTAACAAGGGCATCGCTACTAGTAACGAGGGCATTACTACTAGTAGCAAATAGCAACTAGTAGCGTCCTTGCTACTAGTAGAAATGCCCTTTGTTACTAGTAGTTTCTTGTTCCAAGTAGAAATGCCAGGAGCTACTAGTCAAAGGAAGTTTAGGGTGCAAAACTTCCGTGTTACGGACTTTCAAAAGCTACTACTACCACCACCACCACCACTACTACTACTCCTCCTGCTACTACTACCACTACTACTACTACTACCACTACCACTACCACTACCACTACCACTACTACTACTACTACTACTACTAGTAGTTACTGCTACTGCTACTGCTACTGCTGCTGCTGTTACTGCTGCTACTACTACTACTACTACTACTTAGTAGTACTTAAGTAGTAGTAGTAGTAGTAGTAGTAGTAGTAGTAG
>CAXAMN010027750.1:214848-248303 GCA_963970005.1 Durusdinium trenchii
GTAGTAGTAGTAGTAGTAGTAGTAGTAGTAGTAGTAGTAGTAGTAGTTAGTAGTATGTAGCATGTAGGATGTAGGATGTAGCATGTAGGTAGGAGGTAGCAGGTAGGAGGTAGGAGGTAGTAGGTGGTAGGTGGTAGGTGGTAGGTAGTAGGTAGTAGGTACTACTACTACTACTACTACTACTCAGCTTTAGCTCCAGTCAGCTCTAGCTTTAGTTTGCTCTAACTCCAGTCAGCTGTAGCTCTGGTTTGCTTTAGCGCCAGGTGGATCTCGCTCTAGTTAGCTCTAGCTTCACTCTTCAACATGCATTTTGGAAGGAAGTCTCGTACAAAATGCGTGTTCGAGAGATAGCGGACGCACGAAATGCGGTGTTTTTCAAAACAAAGGGTGGTTCCGAACCTGGCAAGGCTAGCTCTGCGGAACGACGGTTGCGGAATGGCCTCGCAGTCCCTCCATTGTAACTAGTTCACCTGTGTCTTGTGCGCATTTCGACTGCACAGGCTCACACAGTCTGGGTGCCCCGGGCGGGTGCATCTAACGACTGCGCTCCCGTTGTGGCGCCGTGCGCGTTTTCGCACATGGTGGTCACTTTTCGTGGCAGGCGCAGGGGAAACCTCGTGTATTGGTGCTTCAAAGTCGACTTTTCGTGACAGGTGCAAGGGATCGGAGCTGTTTTACTTCGAAAAGCAGTTTTCGTGGCAGGCGCAGTACTTTGGACATGCTGGTGGTGATCGTCGAGGAGCTCAGATTTTGTGACAGGTGCAGTGAATCGTGACTTTTGGACATATGGCTCGTTTGCAAATGTCGTGGCAGGCACAGCACTGGGCGAACCTCGAAGAGCAGATTTCGTGGCAGGTACAGGACTTGGTGAACCTCGAAGTGCAGATTTCGTGGCAGGCACAGCACTTTGCGAACCTCGCAGTGCAGATTTCGTGGCAGGCACACCACTTCATAAACCTCGAAGTGCAGATTTCGTGGCAGGCACACGACTTGGTGAACTTATGGGGGCTCTCATGGTAAGGGACCACGTTGGTGTCACCCTGAAATATAAAATTATCTATTCTGGGGTAGGGGTACATACCCAACAATTATTATTCCAGGGTACTGGGGTAGAGTAGGAATAATTTCAGCTGTCGAGTCTAAATTCATGTTGGAAAGTTGTTGGAAGCACCTGCCTTTCCACCATGTGGTCTCAATACAGATTATTCCTGGGCGCCTGCCACCTCCAGGTGCCCAGGAATAATTAACTCACAGTCGATGCGAGCGATGTCGACCTGGAAAGTGTGAATATTCTCAGAGCAGTTTGATCTATGCACTCCTGACAGGATGCGTTACCTGATGTTACCTGTGCACATGAAACCTGAGTGAGGTGGAGGTCAAGGCCTTTTCTTCATGTATACATATATAATTGAAGTGTGATTGATTTAGCCAGCATCTCTCGTGGATACACACACATCTCAGGCGCAACGCAGCTCATGGCCAGTCTTTGCAAAGAAATATTCCATTGTGACTGGCACATCTCTGGCACAATTATTTCAAATTACTTAGCGTCGAGGTTAGTTGTGATTATTATATAATCTGAGGTGACCCCCACCCCCCTGGCACAGGGACCCCAAGCAAATTATTCCTGATGAGCATTCGAGAAAAATATTCAAAAAAACTATTCCTGTCACGAGCACCCCTGAATAATAATTTAGGGGAGGGCCCACGTGAACCTCGAAGTGCAGATTCCGTGGCAGGCACAGCAATTTGTGAACCTCGAAGTGCAGATTTCGTGGCAAGCGCAGCACTTGGTGAACCTCGAAGTGCAGATTTCCTGGAAGGCGCAGCACTTTGTGAACCTCGCAGTGGAGATTTCGTGGCAGGCACAGCACTTGGTGAACCTCGGAGTGCAGATACCGTGGCAAGCGCAGCGCTTGGTGAACCTCGAAGTGCAGATTTCGTGGCAGGCGCAGCACTTTCTGAACCTCGAAGTGCAGATTTCGTGGCAGGCGCAGCACTTAGTGAACCTCGAAGTGCAGATTTCGTGGCAGGTACAGCGCTTGGTGAACCTCGAAGTGCAGATTTCGTGGCAGGCGCAGTACTTTGTGAACCTCGGCGTTGGACTCAGAAGTTTGTAGTACAAATCTAGTACGGGAAAGGTGAGCCTTTCGGAGCTGGACTGAGAAGTGGCCAGTTTGTAATACAGATGTAGTACGGGAAAGAGCTTTTCAGAGCTGGACTCAGAAGTGGCCAGTTTGTAGTGCACATGTAGTACGGGAAAGAGGTTTTCGGAGCTGGACTTAGAAGTGGCCAGTTTGAAGTACAAATTTAAAACGGGAAAGAGCTTTTCGAAGCTGGACTCAGAAGTGGCCAGATTGTAGTACAAATGTAGTACGGGAAAGAGCTTTTCGGAGCTGGACTCAGAAGTGGCCAGTTTGTAGTACAAATGTAGTACGGGAAAGAGCTTTTCGGAGCTGGACTCAGAAGTGGCCGGTAACCATCAATCATCCCGCTCACCAGCGACACGCCGCGTTTACACCAGCATGTTTCGCGCTCCCCAGTGGCACGGCGCCACGCAAAACGCACGCCCCACCAAGGCCGCGCAAGTCCGCGTGGCACTGCGACATCACGAACCCAATTTCGCCACACTGTCTGCCCACACACTAGAAGCAAACATATCACATGATACCGCCAATCATCCCGCTCACCAGCGACACGCCGCGTTTACGCCAGTGTGTTTCGCGCTCCCCAGTGGCACGGTGCCGCGAACGCACTTTCCACCAAGGCCGCGCAAATCCACGTGGCACAGCGACATCGTAGTTTCGCCACACCGTCTGTCACAGACTAAAAGCAAACGCTTCTGAGTCCAGCTCCGCAACGCTGTTTCCCGCACTACATTGTCACTACATTGTACTACTAACTGGCCACTTCTGAGTCCAGCTCCGACAAGCTCTTTCCCGTACTACATTTGTACTACAAACTGACAAACGGTTCATCCCTCAGTTTCGTTTTCGTTTGCAACTCTTGCGTTATAATGCTTACTCCTACTATGCTTTCGGGCCACCCTGTCGTCTAGTTTTGTGAGTTTTAGGTTGGCGCCAAATAAATATTTCATTGATTATTTTCTTTTGTGATTTTGTTATGATTTTGTTATGATGTTGATGCACTGTGGGTTATGTTTTTTTATGGTTTTTTTATGCGTGTTAAGGAGCCCTTGAATTTGATATGAATATGTTTATGATTTTCTTATGGTTTTAAACTGCCACCAAAAAAGTATTATGAAAAAGATATGGTTTGAGAGTGTTTTTTGAGTACTTCTAAAAGATCGCCATATAGTTGTGCAAATATGGTGCGAATATGTTTGCATACTTGAAAAAAAGTGGTTTGGTTAAGAAACTAAGTAAGTAAGCTTCACTAGCGAAGGGAAGTTGTTGAACATTCCAAGGAGGCACCCCAATGCTCATGCCCAAGCAACGTAGGGACGCTTGGCGTCCTTTCTGTTGATTAGCTTATTAGTAGCTATTGAGCTATTGCCTTACAAATCCTTCTGCCTAGGACCCGAAGGAAAGGTGTGTAGTAGAGAAGGAAAGGTGTACTGTCCTAGTGACCCGAAGGAAAGGTGTACTCCCCCAGGCGCGTCCTAGGCCAAAGGTTAAAGCCTGAACCCTAAACCCTAAACCTCAAGCGTCAAATTTTTGAGGTGACCCAGGCAGGGTGAGACCACCTGCAGCCCACCATATCAAAACCATAACAAAATCATAACAAAATCATAAAACTAATTCCCAGACCCATGTTTTTATGATTTTGATATGCTTTTGATATGATTTTGTTTTGCGTGGCCTTATGGATTTCTTATGTTTTTGTTATGCTTTCAGACGACCAATGGTTCTGAGATATGGGTTGCTTGCAGTTCCTAGGTCCCAGGCCATGGGTGGATGGGTAGTTTAGGGCCTAGGGCCTAGTATAGAACCTACTGTCCTAGGCCCTAGGCCAAGGTGTGCACTAGACCCAGGTGTGCTGTTCTAGGAAAGGTGGGAACTCATGTATGAAGGCCAACTCCTCTCTGCCTTCATTAGTGAAGAGGTTCCTTTGGGAACACTAGTCACTAGTCATTAGTTAGTTCTCAAAACCCATCATACAATAGAGACTATTCTATTCCTGAGTAGTTTTTAGTTGCATTTAAAACCAACCAGAAAACGGATCAAGAGACTTGCAGAATAACAAAGATTTTTCGCAGTTTACCATGTTTTTCTGAAAATGTATTTTCTTTCTTTGTAGCAGAGGAAATCTTGTGAAAATACACCACAAGTTTGGCTGAACACACATCTCAACTACCATGTTTTGCAACCCAAAAGGCTCTGTATATGTGAAATTGCAGACCTCAAAGAGCATAACGAAACCATAAGCAAATCATATCCAAAAAACAAGCCCACCAAAAAATCATAAAACATCATAAAGTCAATCGTAACCAAATCATAAGGAAAACGTAAAAAACATAACAAAATCATAAAAGAAAATAAGTTAAATCATATTTTTGTGGCCTACCTCAAAACTCACAAGTCTAGTTTGTTAACAGGTCAGCTTGTACTTATGGTTGAAGGTTTTGGCACAGTTCATACTCACAGTCTTTGGTTGCATTTATTATTGAGACTCTGGTTGCGCATGTATGACAGGTTGTACATGCAAATTTGGAGTCCTGTGTAACTACATTCACTCCGACGTGTGGTGGTGTGACCCGCATGCACAGCGCCAGAGCGACTACGCCGTTGTGGGCTGCTTACATGACGCCATCGTTGTGGGCCGGGAAAAAAGGGGGTCCGCAGGGCATGTGCGCAGGGACACTCCTATAGGTCAAATTGTTTTTATAGGAAACTTCCGCCGCCGGCTTGCCAGGGAACTGCTTGTAGCGTCCTTGCTGCTATCACAAGATAGCTCGGAAGTGCCTGGCCACCACTGGTTGGATCGCAGATCTGTAGGCTTCCTCCACACGAGAGGCATCGATTTCGGCACAAATGACATGCTTCACAGCTGAGCTGGGCACCTCCAAGGCACTCGTGAAGAAGTCCAGCGCCCGTATTTGATCCAGGATGATGAGACGACTGCAGTGCGACGAAAGGAAAGGCAGTGAGACGACGTTAGTTCACCAAAAGGACAAGTGCTGGCAGTTCTATCTCACAGCCTGCCAAAGAGTTGAGCTGCTCGACTTTCCAGGATCGGTAAAGCCTCTCAAGAGGTGTTTCAAGAGTCACAAGTCACCGACCTGCGAGAAAGAACCATTGGCAAGGCAAGACATCTTCTGAAATGATTTTCACATATTTTCACGCATCAGCAGCTGTCAGAGTCTTGTGCTCATTCGCTCAATCAACTATGAATCGACATCAGCAGGCAGATTCATCGCTGGCGCCTGGGCCGCAACTTGCTATGCTGTTGTGGTGACATCACACCGTCTTTGCAAAACCTAGAATCGACTCATGCGACTCTGAGATGCTTGCTCTCATGCGACTCATCGTTCAAAATCTGAGCAAAAAAATGCACACCGTGGCCAGAGAGGCGGACGCAACGTTTTTCAGAAGAGAAAGAAGCAAAAGCACATGACTAAATCACAGCGCCTCCCACTCGAATTCTATCTTTTGATGCCAAGTTTCCTGACGAAGGTCCAGTCCAACACATGCAGGTCCAGTGGAGAGTGCTGTCTTGGGCCAAATGGGCGTCCTCGGCTTCCCGTGCGACTGTGAGTATTGCCTCGGTGGCAGAAATACATGACACGGTTGGTGGCCATTGCTGTTAGGTTCGAGGCCATCGCTAGTAGGTTGGAGGCCATTGCTATTAGGTTGAAATACATTTGCTGCATGACGCGGTGGCATGAAAGACTCCATCACTTCGTCTGAGCTGGATTTCCCTCTCCCACCTCTCGGCAGAGATAGAACTCCTCCTGTATTCGGAGGGTGTCCAACCCCGGCCTTTGGGCATTTCACTGTGCTTCACGGTCTGCCTTCAAATGCTTTGCTGAATTAATGGTTCGACAATCCAGGCCAGGCCTGAAGGGGTTCTCCAATGCTATCGCCTTTGCCCAAAGATGCCCGAAGCAATGCATGGCAATTTGGGCAGCTTCAAGTCCTTGCCCAGTCGCCACGTTCAGAAGTGCGACCAGCGTCGTTGAAAGAAGGCCTGCCATGTCGAACAAATAGACACATGGCCCACCATGGTGTCAGGGGATGCCAGAGTGAGTGTCACGAGGGCTGAATGTTGGGCCAGCAGCGAAATTTAGTGCCAGAGGCTAAGGAAGCAAGCAAACCAAAGAGTGCTCAAACAGGCTAGGCTCACATGAGAACAAGCAAGCAAATATCAGCCGTCCACGTACAATGTCGCCGTCTTCATCTTGGCCGAGCTTCTCATGGCTAGTGTTTTGATATCTTATATACCTATTGCAATGAGCTGGTCCAAGAAATGACTCAGCTGCAGACTTCTGGCCAAGTGCACGTAGTATGGCCTGCATTCTACAGCAAGTTCGTATCGCCGTTGCAATAATACCAGATGTCAATCAAGTCCAGCTCCAAACCCGGAGCTAAGGGCTGAGAAAAGAAACCAACAACTGCTCCACGGATACAAACGTCAAAGAACCCTAAGTCACGAAACTGAACGAAGCTGAAAGGCAAAAACGAAGCTGAAAAATACCCTCAGACGGGTTCGGAATGATCTGTGACACATCAGGCAAGAGTGCTTGCAGCCAAAACACCCAAAGAAGAACGGCATAATCTGGATATTGACCTAAGATGACATGAATCAAAACAAGTGGAGCCTGTGCGATAGCCCGCAATCACAGATAGCTGAAATTGCTGAGTCCGTGGCTCGGCACACTGATCTCAATGTTGTTGGTGTTCTGTAGGTTTTGAAGCCTTGGACGCAAAGATCAGTGGATCTACGCATCTTGGTGCTCGCACCGGTGAAGTCCGCCGAACCGGAAGCGGAACCTTGTGGGGTCCAAAGCTGTATTTTGTAGAGCTGTAGAGTTGGCTATTGTCCAAAAACTACCCTTCCGAAAGGTAGGACACTCAATGTTTCTTGTCCCTGCGGTCCGAGGTGTGTCCTCTTCTTGCACCCCTCCTGCTGCCAATTGGAACATGCTTTGCAGGAGTAGCTGTTGAACTCATGTATGCGTTGATGTGCCACATAATGGGCAGCGTATGGCAGAGTTAGTGCACCAACATCAAACTGCGACTGTTTTGCAAACCAAACACGAGGGGTCACGCAGAAAGATGTTGTATAAAGTCCTCGTGAACCCCAAGTCAAACATGAGAAATGGTTTTGTTCCTATATATTATCCCGAATATATATATATATATAGAGAGAGAGAGAGATACATTGTAAAGGTTTCATCTACAAGCGACGTACTGAGACACGGCTGATACTGCGGTAGTATATAGTTGCCAAATACTTGTCAACCAAGAGAAATACAAAGCCTTCCGAAAGTCGAACATTTATTGCAGCTTTCGGAGCTACCAGGCAGACCACTGAGGAGTTTGAGCGGCTTTGTCAAGATACTCCCTCTTCCTCTGTGCTACTACCCACCACATCTTCGCTGCAGGAAACTAATTCATATCTCTGTCTGTGTGTGTGCAGCTATGTTCTGTATGTGACTGTATGTGTATAAAGTTGTAAAAATCATACCACTACCCTAAAAGGACGCAATTAATTCGATTCATGACCAAAGGCATAGAATAACATGCGAAAAACCGAGATGACAAAGAACCTGAGAAAGGAGAGGACGAAAGCCAGCAAAAGCGCACGGACTTTTTTAGCGTGCGCGCAGCCATCGCGCACACGCAGCATTCTGCTAATGACGGCCACAGAAAAAAATCACTTTGTTATTTCGAGTGATCCCCACCATGACTATCTGCTGACATTTCCAATGATCCCCACCAATTGTCCGGGTGAAAGGTGCAAGGAGCTGAGAAGCAACAATACGTGAGCCAACACGACAAAAAACAGCGATGCCCGAAATATGTGTTTTTCGCGGTGATCGGCGATATTTCGGGCATCGTGTTGAAGTCTTCCACACATGGTCACAGAAGAAAAAATATCACTTAGTTATTTCGAGTTATCCCATCATGACTATCTTCTGACATTTCCAGTGATTCCCACCATGACTGCATCATCAAACCGTTTTTTTGATGCTTTCCTGACCCTACTTTTTTCGCTCTCCCCCACCAGGCTCAGGGTTCGCCCTCCAAAATCTGCCCGAGTGCGACCACCCCCCCCACACCCCCAATATGCACTTCGTTCACCCTAAGAACTCAAGCCTTGCCTACCGGCTGGCTTTCGTGATAAGTGCGTCTGAGGCCAATATATTCTCTCACAGAGATACTTGCACTTGCCAAGTCACTCCACAGCTTCTCAAAGCTTCTAAACAGGAACATGTTGTACTGATTGATGCGACTTGCCTGGCCAAAAAGGTCTAATCAGGCTCACCAGGGCAGGAAAGGAGGAAGAACGATACTGAAAGAACTCCGTCTGTGTTCTTATTCAGTTCACACCCTAAAGATCCCTAAAGTGTGTTGGTAGATGTGGGCGTGCATCAGCTGTCTAGGTTCTGCAACCCTCAAATCAAATGGTTGCAAAGGTCTGATTCTGTCCGTGGTCAGCATGTCTGTGCTCAGGCCTCGTTCGCTGGCATACCTGCTGCTTTGAGGTCCTCCCATGCACGGGTCGCTCGCGCAGCTTGTGCGTCGCGTATAGGTTGTTGTTCTCCCAACCTCGACGGCCTTGTGCAAGCGTGCCAGCAGCTTCAGCCTCGAAAAAGACTGAAGCAAATCGAAAGTGTCGCGTGACGCGTCAATGTCAACATAAAGCTGCTTGGACAAGAGAAATCGATCGGATCCCAACACAGCATTTCTGCCCATCATCTCTGCTTCCTGCCACGCATAGTCACACAGGCAACATAGGTAGAATTGTCTTCCACGATTCCACGCTTCGCACCTCAACCATTTCCTTCTCTGGAGAGATGCAGACGCAAAACTCTTGACCTTGTTGAGCAATCGATTTTGATCCCAAAGCGAGGGATGTGAAGAACGTTACAAACTGTCACTTGGTACCTAAGGTGTAGCAGTGTGGCCAAGTTTTATTGGTGGATCTTCTCCTCTTCGAGAAGCTTCTTCACTCACTTGAGCTTCATGCCAACCTCATCAATCTTGGGAGCTGGCGACTTCTTCCTCTTCTTGGTACGAGGAGAAGCTCCTTCATCTGTCGTGCTCCCAACTCTCCCTGGACTCTCTATCTCCGTCACATGGTCGATCCGTCTCCTGCATCGCATCCATGAGTCGGAGCATCAAATCGAGCACCTGTGAGAGTCGCGAAAGCGACGAACGACGAAGACGACAAGGACATCTCTCGGCCAAGTGGCTCGATCGGCATGTCGCGGGTGTAGTGGGGTGTCTTTGCAAGCCCTTGGCAAAGAAGAATGAGGCCATGCAAAAAGAGTTCAGTCTACGAGTCAGGCGCAGTTAGTTTGTGCTCCATTGGTTTCCTTCACTACAGGCTTACCACTAGGGTCTTCACAGCGGGGCTATTCGCAGGGGAGGTGTTTCATTTTATCAACCAAGAGACCAACAGACCTGACCCTTTTTTCATCGGCTTTGAGTCACTGACCCTTTCTTCACACCGCGTCCACCCTGGTCTTTGGGCCTCGAACGAATCAAAGGTGATTGAACATCTGCTCACTTTTGCTTGGCAAAAGCGAGAGGATTCCGAACTCGGATGTTGGCACATTGTCCTCAAGCCGCCCCCACCATGACTCTGCCTGAGATTCCAATAAATTTTCAATGTATGCAAGCGTATGAGAGCTTACACTAAGAACATGTTGGGCTCAAAGGCTTGCACTCCAGGCCAATCCCAAACCTGATTGGCCAAAAAGACGTTTGTCCTCAGCAAAGCTCATGGAAGCCCGAAAGCCCATGGAAGCTCATGGAAGCTCGCGCATGACTGTGTGTCCATTAATGATCTGGTCTCCAAGTTTGGTGAGTAGCCACAAGTGACCATCAACAACAGCAGTGTTGAGAATGACAAATCACATTGACAGCTGATCAATGATCTACCCTACCCCTGCTTCGCTGGGTCATGTGACGCTGTGGCACGAAACTCCGCCAGTGCCATCAGAGCAGCCTGACGTATTCTGTCGAAAAAAGGTGCCCTGAGGTTCAGGGAAGTTAATCAGCTGTGGAATGAGACCACCTGAAAACTCAAATGTGACCACAACCTGGCAAAGGAGAAACCGTTTCTACCTTTTTCGGTCTCTCTCTCTCTCTATTATATATATATACAATATCGACTTAGAGAAGTGCGTTAAGGTACTTAATTACAATGGACTGTCCGGGAAGACACAATGACAACAAAAGCCACTCTCTTGCACCTCTCGCCGTTTGAACGCTTCCCTTGCACAAGAGAAGGCCGAATCACAGGCGAAGAGCGTTCATTGTCACAAATCGAAATGTGTCTGGCCTGATAGCCGTTTGGAGTGGGAAGACCAGGGAAAAGCTTACTGCTGTCCACCTGCAGGGAAAAGATCGGGACCAGTTGGAATCCGCCCCATTCTCTTTGAACTATCTTCAACTCACGCGGTTCTAAATGGCTTTACTAAGGGCGTGGCGTCAAGTTCATGTGCAAGTTTGGCAAATAGTGGACGAAGCACAACACACTCAGCACGGCCTCATGTTGTGTATTCTTTGACGGTCAATTCGCAGAAAGTCGCAGAGACTTTGGTGCTGTCGAACAGTCCGACTTCGGTTTGGCGAAACATCTTACGAGGTCGCTCACCGACCTGTCGTTGTTGGTCCACTAGTGGCGGTGCCCAAGTCCACTCTGACTGGCCCACTCCGTTCTGAGGACTATTCCGTGAAGTTCACGATGATGGTATCAGGGCTGGCCATGAGGTTCAGCAGCACCGCAACGCTCGCAACTCGGCCCGGGTGAGCCAGAGGTTTCCATGGAAACACAGAACGAAACAGAACAAAGACTGTCTCTTTGAAGATAGAAATAGAATTAGAATGGAATAGAAATGTGACTCGTCCAGAAACAACACTGTGATCTGACAACCTACAGTACATTACAGTACTATGGTCTGTCATACTCCAAGTGTCAGGCACTGGTCCAGAAGCATGGCAAGCCATTGCCTCAGAACCATGTGCTCTATATATCATGGTCGGAGGCTAGAGATCTGAAGCCGCGAAAACGTCTGCACACGTTTGCAACACAGTGCCTTGGAACTGAGACGGTTGAGGCCAATAGTCCGCGGCTTGCAAAGTGCTTGAAGCAAAGAGTTCCTGGCACGCTCACTAGTGAGCTTATGCAAATGGCAAAAAAAGATAACCATTCACTATTTGACGTTTCCCATAAAAGCATAGCACTCCCAAAGATCAGATCTTAGCAGATTCGATTCAAATGAACCTGATGACTGATGACCTACTGGAAGCCGTCCTGGCTCATGTCGCTTACGCCCCGGCTCTGGTTTCCTGTGCGTCGGGCCGAATGGCTTTTGACACACGTCCGACCATCAAAACACCGCTCGATCCTTAGGTGCACCCGTCCGGAATCGACATGCATTCCTTCTCCAACCTCAACCGGAGATCGGAGACTTCGTCGGTCCTTTCGTCGGAGTGAGATCGCTGAAAGTCAGTCATAAGGTCCTGACCCTCTTGACTTGACGACTTGCAGCTGAACAAATGAGCTGAATGCTGCGAACAGTGCAAGCAGGGCAAACAATGCCAGCAAATTTCGCTCTGTCATGATACAGGCAAGACTGGCAACAAGGGGCAAGGGACACCATTTGGGACCATGCACGTACTGACGGTGATAGTGGACAACAAAAATCGGTCACCTCTGCCACCAAAGATCTTCCGAACGGTGCTGCTGCAGAGCCTGAGAAAAATTCCTTGCTCAACTTGCTGAACGCTCTTTTTGTGCCGTATCATTGCGTGCTCCCGGTGACTTTCTGTCATCGACAACCAACCAACCTCTTTGTCTAAGGCCTTGGCTCCCCTCACATGCGCCGATGGCATAGTAATACCTTTGCTGAAGGAGACAAACTACACCTACAGCTGGGCAAACACCAAGAACAACCGGGCGCCGGTGCCTTCGGGCGGACCTCACGTTCCGTGGTGCATCCGGCCGTCCGGGGAACCACACGTGAATGCATCCGACTCCAAGGTCTGGGATCGGAGTGCCTGGTGAGCGAGCGGTTGATTCCGGCGAGCCGAGCCTCTTGGGATGGAGGAAATCGATGCAGCTGCAAAAGCCTATATAACACATTATTCTGTGGAAGGACTGTATATATATATTATAATAGCATGCAGCCGATTTTGTTTTCGCTTGCAGTTGAAACCATAACATATGGTCAGCACATACCGAAGCCCTTTGTTCAAAGCAGAAAAGGACAGCAGCGTCCTTTGAGAGGGTTATGAGCCCAACCACGCCCACGTGGTGAGGGTTCTCGTGTTTTTCAGGTTGGAGTGTTCGCCATGAGCGATGATGCCTCGCTGGAGCGAACTCCTGAAAGTGGTGGCGTGAAAGCCATAGAAGATGTCCCACCTTCGGCAGGGGTCATCGCACGCCCGCAGGGACCTCCGACAGTCCTGGGTCCCGCCAACTGGAATCCTTTCTGGAGTGAAGGGATGAGGGATGAAGCGATTTTACGGGCCATTAGGCCGATAGACCTTCCTTCTGAAGCTTGTGCCAGGTGAAACTCCCTCAGCGAGTCCGCCTTGTGAAGGGGCAGAAGCTTTCAAGGCAATCCTCCAGGGCTTGATCAATGAAAATGCTCGCCTCTGGACGGAGAGAGAAAGTTGGGGTCCACCTGCAGGTTCTTGGCCTCAAGGTCCACCATGGATGATGCCGGACGGTGTTGCTCGAGAGAGATCGTCTTGGGGGTCTATGTGGGGATCCATGAGAATGCCCTCAGGGACACCTGGCATGCCCATGAATGGAGGACTCCTTAAACCTCTCGCGAATGGTGGTTCTGGTGGGGGAGGGCAAGCTTTTCATGGTGGATATGGTGCTTCCTCTCCTCATCAGGGGGGGTCCGAAGACGAGTTTGATGGAAGTGTTCAACCGGGTGTCTTCGGCAGTGGCAGGTGGTGTCATGCAATCGCTGCTCCCAGGTGTGATGGACATGTCTCGGGCGCTCACAAAGACTGGCTCTGGGGTGGTGGCTAAGGAAGTCTCATCGACGTTGGGAGCTGGGCCAGGTTACTATGAGGCGGGGGGTCTCAAGGGTGGCACCGCTGCGGTTCCAGGTGATTCGGGACAAGATCATGGAAAGTCGATGTGTGGCCCTGGTGAAGCCACAAGTGAAAGGGACCAGTCCGTGAGGGGGTCCACGAAGACGGACAATGGGGTTCCTTCGGCAGGTCAAGGAGGTGATGGTGTTCCACGAGGACCTCCTGCTTGGGGAGCTCAAGGGCAAGGGATCTATGGCGACCTGGGGGGACTTCAAGGAGGAGTACCAGGCGGCGGTCTTCACGGCGGGGGTGGAGGGGGCGGCTTTCCTGGCCATCCAGGCCATCCAGGCGGCGGTGGTTTTCCAGGTGGAGGAGGACTTCCAGGACCTGGGCGAGGCGGCTTTCCTGGAGGTGGAGGCTTCCCTGGCCATCCAGGCCATCCAGGCGGCGGTGGTTTTCCAGATGGAGGAGGACCTCGGGGCAGGTGGATTTCCTGGTGGTGGTGGCTTTCCAGGCCCTCCAGGTGGTGGTGATCCAGGTGTTCCATATGCTGGCGTTCCTGCATGGCTGGGAGGGCTCATGGCACAACAGGAGTCGGTGAGGGCTGTGGATCTTCCCGCATTGCCTGAGTTGTCGGAGTCGGAGATTGGACCTTTGATTGCCGGCGATTGGTTGACCACAGTGGGGCCGTTCTTGCGGGATATGAGTTCGAGCTCCTCTATGTGGTGGGATGAAGTTCTCAACGTGGCAGGCGCCTTGTATCGTGTCTGGTTGAACTCTGAGCCGATGGAGCGTTTGAGGCTGGTGCCAGTTGCTCCGCCTGCCGCCATGGCTTCGCATTGAACAGCGGGGGTCAGTGGCATTGCTCAAAGCCATTCCGGAATCACTACGGATTGTGTATGTGGATGACATCCTCATGGTTGGAGCCAGGTCTGTCACCGATGCAGCCTCAGCGACAATCCAGAATCGATGGTCGACATCGGCGCCTGAGTATGCTGTCATGGGAGGTGGGTCAATGAGGTTTTTGGGCATTGAGATCCAACGCCGGGAGGATGGCTCCTACTTTCTCCACCAAGAGTGCTATGCTTGGGAGATCATTGACAGACACCCAGGTACTTCAACCACACAGTTCGTCAAGGCCCCTGAGGAGTCCGAGCAAGAGGAGGCGGTGTCGCTGCCGAAGGTGAGAGAGGCCCAAAAAATTACGGGAGAACTGCTTCGTCCAGATCTGGCTTGGGCGGTGATGAAGATGGCCCAGAATGCAGTCAAGAGACCATGCTGGACGATCGAATTAGGAAAGGCTGTTTTGGCCTATGTGAGGCACACGTTGAACTTTGGGCTCCACTACACCAATGGGGTGCCGGAGGACATGAGTCCGGATCTTCGAAGAGGGCAACCTCGTCATGCAGGTACCATCGAAGTCTTGGTGGATGCCTCTTTTTCTCCAGGTGACAGCCACAGTGTGTCCGGCGCTATCATCCTCTTGGCGGGGTGCCCAGTGCAGTGGGAGTCAAAGAAGCAAACTCTGACGGCGCTTTCCACTGCAGAGGCTGAGTTGACAGCCATTGTTGAAGGTCTCCAGACTGGCCGTTCGGTGCGAGCGTTGATCCAGCTCCTCATTCAAAAGGTGAACCTCGAGATCTACAACGATAACAGAGCTGCAGTGATTCTGGCCTCTGGATCAGGTAGCGGATGGAGGACCCGTCATCTCAGGATTCGCGCAAGCTGTCTCGCTGAAGCCTTGAAAGAAGGTGAGATCACCTTGAATCATCGTGCTGGCACTTCGTTGTGGGCTGATGGTCTCACTAAGCCGCTCCCTGCTCAGCAACTTGATCGATTTTGTCAAGGAGTATGGTTGGGCGCTTTGGAGCTGGTGACGAAGGACCTTGAGAAAAAGGGGGACAGTCATTGTGTCGAGATCATTGAGAACTCCAAGGCCCTCAAAGCATTGTCTCTGCTAGCGGTGGGCGCAGCTATGCTTCCAGGAGCACAAGCCGCGGAAACGCATGGGACAAAGGAGACCCGGGGAGAAGTTGAAGAAGATCCGTGCAGGTGACTCTTCAACCAGGAGAACGCCACTTGGCGCCGCTCGGCTTGTCATTAGAGGTCCCTCCTGGGTGCTATGGAAGGATTGCTCCTCGAAGCTCGATGGCATTGAGAGGGGTTGATGTCGCCGGTGGTGTGGTGGACGCAGACTTCAGGGGAGAGGTCAAGGTCATCCTGGTCAATAATGGTGCCGAACCGTTTGAGGTGAACGTGGGTGACAGGGTGGGCCAGCTCATCTTGGAAAAGATTGAACGGGTGAGTTAGAGGCCTCTTCTTCGCTGTCGGCCACTGCAAGAGGAGCTGGTGGCTTTGGGAGCACTGGACTGGGTTCGGTGCCATTGTCTTCATCTTCGCACTCCCAGGCCGTGAGCTCAGAAATGGAGGGGGCATCTCTTCGACGGCTCTCCACAGGCCGAGAAGATCAGATTGAATCAATGGAAGCTCACCGCAATTGTCTTCTTTGATGGAGTTTTCTTCGCTAGGGAGGGCGAGCACTTGCCGCGCTTCGTTCGACGGCTGAGAGATGGGGAATTGGCTGGCTTTCGTTGGATGTTCCCAGATTCACTCATTGACGAGCTTGAAAGCCCTAGCCAGAGGTCACCAACTACGTTGCAGGTGGAGGTTCAGCAGGGCACCCTCAACATCATTGCGTTTAAGCACGGTGAGTGGCGGAAGAAGCTCTACGACGCACAGGTGGGTGCTCCGCCTTCCAGTGACGGGATCACGGCGGGTGTGGTTTCCCTAGGCAAGCTGGACGACGGCCGTGTTTTTGCCAGGGTGGACAACCGCCGAGGAAATCGCTCAATGGGCTACTTGAAGCAAAGCTGGACCGGAGTTAGCCTCTTCTTTGCTATGGCCAGCTCCAAGGTCCACACGTGCTGAGTCGAGACTCCGAATGACATGGGGGTGTTCGCAGTGAGAGGGAAGTGTGCTTAGCCTTTTGTTCTTTTGGCCTCGCACAGTGTGGGAATGTCGTCTTAGGCCGGTGAACAGAAGATGCATTTTTGAAACCTTCTTTTGTGACACACCTCCAGCATCCGAGAACCCTGACCCGGCTGCACCTTGCACGATAGAATCGCGAGGGGAGAGCATGCAGCCGATTTCGTTTTCGCTTGCAGTTGAAACCATAACATATGGTCAGCACATACCGAAGCCCTTTGTTCAAAGCAGAAAAGGACAGCAGCGTCCTTTGAGAGATAATAATATATATATATATTAATATACATGTAGATACATAGATGATGCATGTTTGGTTTTATTGCTCCATTCGGTATGTCCGTCTTTCATGGTCTGGTTGAGGAATGACATGCAGTCAGATGTACACAGTTCTCAGTTGTCTGAATATCCCAAGGTTCACCAAGTTGCTGCAGTAAAGAGCTGCATGGAAAGAAAACGATAACAGGGCATGCCGCATGATCTCATGTCATGTCGCCATGTTGTAATTTCCCCAGCATCCGCACAAGCCTCAAGCAAGGCAACGGCTCCAAGCCAACCGCTGGCAGAAGTGACGTCCATAGCCTTTGAGAAATGAAGGTTAAACCTGAAACCTGAATTGGTCAAAGTCACTAAGCTTCCTGACTGCATTGAAGGTGACGATGCTTGGCCTGCACAACGGGGGACACAACAAAGAACAGCGCTTTGCCCAAACGGCCAAACCTGCCTGAGTGTCAGCTTCACAGCTTCTCCCAGCAGCTGCATGGTCTGGAATTAGGGTAGGGTTGGCTGGGACGGCGGAGCTGAACGAATCAGCGGATGGGAAGGGTATGGAAAGGACGTCTCTGCCTTGTCATGAAGGGCCTGCTCTCCCAGAACTGTGATCAATGCCTCGCATCTCACATGTGTCACATGCTCATGCTCAGGTCTGCCCCGCTCGCACTCTTTCTCTCTGTGTAACTATTGTCGCAGTGTAAGGCTTGGGCATTGTAGGTTGCTAAAGCAGACTCACTCTGAAGCATCGGCAGTGACAGAAGATGGAGGCACCTGAAAACATTCGGAGGATGCAGCTTTTCTCTTGAACAAAGCAGCGCCCTCTGACCATCCCCACACACTTCAGAAAAGAGCTCGGAAAAGCACACATTCAGAGGTGCGCTGTGTGCACGAGCGCTTTACTTTTATCACAGATTGGACCCTGGCTGGTGAACCGAACGGTGAATAAGTCCGCAACAGCAGTATTGTTTGAACAATGGTCACACGTAAAAACAGGTACGTCCGAACAGCGTCTCGTTGGGCAGTGAGTGATAACGGTCCACTACCCCCCTGCGGAGCTATGTACAGTAAATAAAGTAGCGTCCCTAGAGACAGGTGTTAACTAACACACACACACACAGCCGACTTCGGCGCAACTAGACTAATTAGGGTAAGGTCGACGAAACCTGAATAGCCACCTAACAAGCCTTAGAAAAGAGAAAGAGAGGAAAACGAGCAGAGGAAAAACCGAAGAAAATCGAAAAAATGGAGATAAAAAACTTTAGATGCGTGCAAGAGACCTTAGCAACTTAACAAGTTTCTACAAAGAGAAAACCAGCAGAGAAGAGAAACGCATCTGGAAGGAGAGAAAATGACCGCAGAACACTGATTTACGGCCTAACAAGCCTCTAAGAAAAGAGAAAAACAGAAAATAAACGCATCTGGAAGGAGAGAAAAGACTGGAAAAAAAAAACTGGGCGTCTTCCGAACAGTAGTGCCGAATGAAGGCACCTAACAAGCGAGAAAGTTGACTGCAAAAAAAACTGGGTGTCTTCCGAGCAGTGGTTCCGAATGAACGGCAAATTGAGAGAAACGCATCTGGAAGGAGAGAAAAATGACTGCAAAAGCCTGAGCTACGGCCTCACAAGCCTCTAGGACCGAGAAGAAAAGTAGAGAAGAGGAATATCTGGAAGGTGACTGCAAAAATCTGGGTGCATTCAGATTGAAGTACTCTGGATGAAAGGAACTCCGTAGAGATGTGACAGTAAATTGCAGCATAAGTTCAAAGCTTGGAGGGTGAGACACATTCAAAGATTTGATTCGAGCAAGAGAGTCTGCGTCGTAAGTTTGTCCAAAAAGGAAACTCAGGAAGTCCTCTCCTATGTCTATGTAGGAGTAAGAGCTCAGTAACGGCGCCCCTGCTGCGACACATACTTCAGAAAAGAGCTCGGAAGACCCAAAATTCAGAGGTTCGGGGTGTGCATTAGCCCTTTACTTTTCCTGCAGGTTAGACCTTGGCTGGTGAACCGAAAGGTTAATAAGTCCGCAACAACAGTATTGTTTAAACAAGGGTGAAACGTGAATAATGTATTTAAAATCCTTGCAGGTACGTCCAGATAGCGTCCCTTCTGGATATCACGACCAAACTATCACTGTCTTCGTTGGGCAGTGAGTGATAGTGGTCCATTGCCCCCCTGCGGAGCTTTGTACAGTAAAATAACGTAGTGTCCCTAGAGACGGGAGTTAACTAACACACACACACACACAAATACAAACAGCCAAGCACCTGATCCACTGGCTCCCTTGAGCAGAAGCCGTGATTGCAGCCCCCAAAGCAGCAGCATCTTGGCAATGCTCCTCCTTCGGGTAGGAGGGGAGGATGAAAAGCTTTACAGGATAGAAAAGAAAGGTTGGGATAGGATCGCACGGGTTTCAGAGGTAGAAAATACACACTCAATATACGAGAGACCGGCATTGTAATTTGTATCAATGTGCAAGCTCCTCCAAAGCTGTCACAGCACTTGCCCAACTGCTCCCTCTGCCGGCTGCCACTGCCACTGGATTCACAGTGCCAGCTGTTTCTTTCAGTCCAGCTGCTTGGAGACGCTGTCGAAGTTGCAGCGTCGCCTGCCACCGATCATTGCCTGTGAATCTCAGCTGACGCCCAAAACATTACCCCACAAACAGGCTGTGGGTAAAAACCTCTCCCAACAAACCATGGGTTCAGTTGACATCCCGAACATAGAGGAATCTGTTCATCTTCAGGGTCAACCGGGGTCCCTTCTTTTGAGCCTGCCAGTTGAATGATTTTTGCCTATGCAATAACCGGCCTGCCAGCACACTGAGGGCAGCATTGTAAACAGCCACATCAAACTCCACCAAGGCGAGTGCTGCTTCAGACATCAATGTCATTGACACTTCCCACGCTCCCTCAGCACCAGCTGCAGAGATGCCTGCACATGTTGTGCGGGCCGAGTTCTCGCTGATCTTCACTTCTTCCAAAAGCCACGACGACCACCACCACAAACCGCGATCGCCACAAGCTTTCATTGCAGCATTGTATCCAACTCTGTCAGCCGCCACCGCAAAAGATGATGCGCCGGCAATGAGTTGAAGGCAAGCGAACCAAGCCAGGCCAGTGGCGCAAGCACCTGACGCTGAAGACATGAAGCAGTTCTTGACGCCTGTGACTTCTCGTCGTCATATTTATATAAGCTACTAGGAACAAGTGCATCGCTACTAGTAACAAGTGCCTTACTAGTAGTAACAAGAAGCTATTAGGAACAAGTAAGCTTACTTGTTCCTAATAGCTTCTTGTTACTACTAGTAAGGCACTTGTTACTAGTAGCGATGCACTTCATCTTGGCTCTGCCCCACATGCTAGCCTTTAACTTGCACGTGTTTTCCGAGCAGTCCGACAGTGCAAGTAGCCTGTGTTTGGCAGCTTGCATGTCCTTGGCATGTTTATGACATGCCAATAAAGCATCGAAGGCCTATCGCGCTTCTTCTGCTCCAGGCTAAGAACCCAGGCAAAGAACTTTCAAAGAGTTTTTGCTTCGGCTTTGACCTTCTCCAGGAAGTCATCAATCAAACCTTGATTTTGGAAAGTCATCAACGGATTCAAATAACTGTCCGAATGTCCAAGGTCCAAGTCCTTTGAACACAAGCAAAATAGCTACTTGGGACTGGGTCTTAGGCTGCATGTGTCCGCCTTCTCCTCCTCCTGCAAGCCTCATGGCACAAACTGAAAGTATGGAACAAGCTGCTTTTTGTGTTGTGCCGTCAAGTTGTCAAGATTGGTTCAGTTTTGGCTATATATATATTATACTGTATATACTTTGCCTCCGTCCAAAGAACAAAAATATCTTCTGCGGTATTCCTCTCCATGGATTTTGACTCAGTGAAGTTCAAAGAAACGCAAAAGATTGATTTGGACCAAGAGCCAAGAACCTGCAGAAAGCAAATGTGTGGAAACCACCCGAGAGTCTCCTTCAAGCATCCAGGGGTGGTTCAATGGTTCTGTGGCTACAAACAAAGTTGCGCAATTGCTGCTCGAAGCCATTGCCAGGGCATAGAGGATCTCTTTGCCACCCACGCAAACCACCGCGTGAGCCTCCCACAGGGTGGCAGCTACAATGGCGAACTTCTGGGCTTCAGAGCAGCTTGAGGCTGTGAGGGCAACACTGGCCGGAAGAATTTCCACGTCCATTTTCTGGGAGCAATGCTTCCTCACGAGGTTCACAGATTCACCGACACCTAGAATGCAAAGCTGGACTTTCGACCTGATTTCTCGCGGGCGGCGCAGATTCCGACGTTGGTGAACGGGAACGGCCAAGAATGTCTCCAGCATGGCAGGGCCATCTTTCTTTAAGCGTGACCAGGCAGATTCAGGACTAAACCAACCCCGACGCCTGTCGCCACTACCTTCATAGGATGAATGTGGGTCGTGCCAAATGTCGTTCCCTGCATCATCCACAGAGGTGACTTCCATGGCAAAAAGGTAGGTTCGATTCTTCTCTTCAAACACACCCAGGAAGCAACCGAGATTTCCTCGTGCTCCACACTCTTCAAAGGTTTCACGGCTGGCACAGCGAGAGACTTCCTCCCCGGGATCGAGTGATCCAGCAGGAAATGTCCAAAATCCAGGAGTATTGAGACCTTCAATCAAGAACACCTCAATCTCTGACTGACCCACATATCGCCATGGTACAGTGCCCGCACGAAGCTTCTTTCCCTCCAGTTTCACAAGGGTCTCTTCCAGCTTCGGCTTCTTGACACGGCCAGCATCTGGCGGCGAAGCCACCGTTGCCATCCAGATGTCTTTGTTTCTTTCGCTGCTCCTTGGGCTCCAAGCCCCGCCTGTGATCCAAATCAAGACGACAGACTTGATCAATCATCCACCAGCACGACGGATCCGCTCACCAGCTCGTCCGCCCGGAGTGGGAGTTGGCCATCTGAAGGGGGTTCTAGTTTGACCCAAACGAGAGCGCCGGTCATGGATCACAGCCAAAGTCACAAAAAGAAGAAGTCGACAAGCAATTCCTCAAGATTTGCACCTATTGTCGTGCATACACTCGCAGTGTCTGCCTGGGAGCCTCAGTGTGATAAAATCCTCCTCAGTTGAAAAACCTGAGAATCTTCAAGACATCTTGGCCTTGGTCTGCCACCACTGCGCAAGAGTTGCCGAAGAAGCTCCATAGCAACCACCTTAACTTATGCAGACTAGAATCTCTCTCCAGATATCTCCAGTCTCTTTTAGAGATTCTTGTGTCTCCTGTCAAACGGCACTTCTCCAACAAATTATAGACATTTTATCAACCTCCTGTCTTATGCTTTCGCCTTTCAACATGTTGGGACAACCGGGGGGGTTGCCCCGAAAGCACACCTTCCCGACGACCCAACATGGTTTTCGGGGAGGGCTGGGGACAGCATCGTTCGTGTTACTATTCGCGTAAATCGACATTCACGTTGCGCTTTCGGCTTCGTGACGTTTCGTTCGTAGTTCTACTCGCGTAAATCGACATTCATGTTGCGCTTTCGACTTCGTGACTCGACACTCGCATTGCACTTTCGGCTTAGAGGACATGGCGGGCTCCACGTTTGAGGTTTGTTTGCATTTGTCGTTAGTTCTTTTGTTGCTTTTGTCCGGTTTGAAGTGCCCTTTCCCCAATCAGCATCTGAGGGATTTTTTCGCGGCTGACCCCTTTTTTTGGATGCCCACATTGATGTTTTCTCCCGAAAGGTAAAAAGCGGGAGACACTGTCCTGGTCTTATTTGAGTGTCTTGAAAATCCACTCAGGTCAACGTCTTGGAGTTCATGAAAGGGCCAAAAACCATGTAAAACGCATGCTTTTCTAGCCCTGTGCATGTTCCCTCGTTTACCCAACATGTTGCACTGGGCCTTTCTGGGTGCAGGGCCCAGTTTCCACACGCAGCCATGGCTGCATTGTAGCCTAGAAGCACAAATGCACAAGGTACAAGAGGCAAATCTCAAGCGATTGCTGAAGACAGGAAGTTCTGAAATCCAGTTGACACAGAAGTACACGGGCCACTCCTGCTGTGCCCACAGCCTTCGTTGACACACCTGCACCAAGAGGTTCACAAACACACCGTTCGCCCGCTCCAGGAACCCGTTCGGCCTCTCCACGGCTCGCCTCGCACCAGCTTTGCAGCCTTGGCTCGATGAGTTCAGTCGATCGTTCAGACACGTGCTCCCTCAGTTCCCGGCCCATTCCCACGCAGCAGAAGAAGCACATGCAGCCACTCCTGCCTGGCTTGGGGGAACATGCTCGTGGCCAGGACGATGGTTCAGGTCGTTCATTCTGACAAAACTGTCAATGTCTTCATTTCGAAGGTCTGAGGCTGCTTCATTCCAGGTGACTGACACCTCTCCACCCTTCAGAACACAGGCCCGTAAGAGCAGACTGTCTCTCAATCTTGAGATTGTCTTTGCAACTGAAAGACTTCGTGTGTTCTGCCTTCGCTCCATACAGCCAAGCAGGCTGCTCGCGAGTCAAACTCAGTTTTGACAAAGCTGCAACCTCATGAGGTCGAAGCTGAAGACCAATCAAAAGGCTGCCACCGCTACCGTCTCCCTCTTCCAAGGATCCGGCCCAATAACCTCCCCTCTCCTGGCAAGCCCCAACTATCATAGCCAGCCCCACAGGAAAGCGTCAAGCGCCGGGTGCACGAATGCCGTCAACAAACCTCCTATCGTTGAGGCCGTTGGCCGCAACCGGCTCCGCGTTAGTGAGGCTGTGAGGGACAGTGACCTTCCAGTTGTTGCTATCAACGTCTAAGTTTTATAGATCCTTTTTGGGCTCTAATACTAACATCTGCCTGTTCCAGCAAAGCGTCTTGCCGCACATTGCAATGACAATATTGTGCCTTGTGTCGGGAATGCTCTCGCTTTCTTCACTCTGCAGATTGAAGGCACTAAGAGTGGAACGAAATGAGGCTGGCCAGTGCTCGAGTCAGGGAAATCTGCTCACAAGAAGCACAAGAATCTGCTCTGGTGCTGGCCAGGTCCTGGCCTGCAAGAGGGTCAAGCAAGTTGCCCAATGTGGGAGGCTCCTGTCCACAAGCACCCTTCCAAGAACGACGTGTGCTCTTGTTTCTGCAATATAGGCATGTGATGGCATGTGCATTTCAGTGCACCATCGCGAATGTTCCTGTACTATCTTGTTTGAAGATTACATCGTTCCAGAGACCAACAATGCTCGAATTCAAACCGGAGCCTTTTTCCCTTATTTTCCGCACCTGGCCACTGCTGTCAATGCACAGCCAGATACTACCTGCCATTGTGAACTATCAGCAAGTCAAGCAATCTACTTGAAAGATCTTGAGAGAAAATGCAGTGGTCCAAACATGCAGGAGCCTGTGTGACCTCAAGTGCCAGCGTGGCAAAGCTATCCAACAAGAAGACAGCGGAAGCCTGAGAGCAGGCTCTCTGCACACAGTAGCTTAAGAAACCTCCGATGATGCATGTGAAATAGATATTAGATGATATTAGCTTGGCTGGATCGCGTCAGGTTGTTTTCTGACTAACTATAGATGACTACATATGGCCACATATAGCTCTAGATCCTTTCTCTAAGGATGACTTCTGTATAGGTGACTTGCAAACCTATCTTTTGGATTCTTTTGGCTCATCACTCGTCTGAGCCTTTGGCCCAGTGAGCTGATCGAAGAGCGGCATTAGCCGCTAGGGTGACGTCTGCCTCTGTCGTTCGTTCCCGGCAAACTCTTGAGATCTGGGCTTCTTTGAGTCATTCCTCTGAGTCATTACGCACGTCCAACTACGTATGTTCCGCATTAGACCGTCCACCCAGACAGCATTTGGGATTTAAAGAAAACTCACATGCCTACTTATGCAGCCGCTCAGTCTCTGACAAACTGCCAACCGGATTCTCAATACGAAAGGCTAGATGAGCAATGCGATAATGATATAATGGTATGAGGGGCGGTGCAAAAAGGTGCTGATTAGGGCCTATGACTGTGTGAGAACAAGACACGGCATATAGGTGAATTGCCAGAGCTCCCAAAGTAGACACAGTTAAGAATGCTGCTGACTACGGGGCAATTCTGGAATCCTTCCGGAAGTGGCATGCCAAAGTCTAGATCTGCAAGTTTTGAGATGAATCTCTGCCTCCACTGCAGACTGTTGCAACACCTGCAACTTCTGAAGATCCTGCCACTTGCAGCGAGTTTGCACGAGATGTTACCTTCCCTTTTTGTTTCAACGAGCTTGGTGCGGTGATCGCTCGTGGATGGAGTGAACACTTCCGCTCTGCCTGCTGCCAAGTAGGATTGGCATGACTCACCTGAAGCTGAGAGCTCAAGTTGCCCGAACTCGCACTGCGCGCACGTCGCTGTCGCTGGCATGACTCACCCTGCCTGGTGCACTGCGCGCAAAGGCTGCATGCCGAGCAAGTGAGCGAGTCATGACAAAAGTGTGGAAAACAGCCCCCGGCATGTCAACAACGCTAAAGCTTTCAGGCTTGGAGTTCATTCAACCTTACACTACAGCATTATAGATAGTCAGGGGGAAAACGGCGGCAAAAACCAGTGACCTTCAGCTGGTCTAGAAAGAACTGTTCCAGGAAAGTGGGTTCAGTGGGCTGTCCTTCAGTCGGCCCTCCACTACATTGGCACCCTTTTTGCTTGTCGTTTCAAGCTGCGCTTTTCATCAGCAAGCTGCGCAATATGCAACGGTGGATTCGTTTGGGCAGTGTCAAGCCTTATTTTGCAGGTCATGGTTCAAGGATGGTCATGGTCGGAGTCACAAAATGTTTCATCTTCTTTTGGGCATAGCGGTATGGCAAGCTTCCTGACGGAAGTGCGCACATTAGCAAATCCTCAATGATTGCAATCCTTCGGACAGCATCCTTTGGATCATTAGCTGAAGCTGCCATGTGAAGGCAACGTGAGGAGAAAATGTACAAGAATGAGCATTGCTTTGCAATGTCAAGAGAATGGAACATGCAGCGCATTTTGCGAATCTACGGATCAAAAGTCGCACATGGTGTGCCGACATCAAAGCTTTACATTGCACATGTGATTAGACTTGAGGGCCTATGCAGCAATCGGCACTCTTGGAGCACTTGGAGCATTCAGCACAGGGTGCGCTGAAACAAGTTGGATCTACGTCCTCGTTGTTGAAAGCTTCAAGCTCCGCGAACTCAGGAAGGTCTTCCTGCGGATTCAACGAGCTCTTTGGTAGACCTGTGAGCCTGCGGCAGTGAGAACAAGGACGGCAGCTTGCTGGGCCAAAGTAAGCTAAAGGCAGCAAGTTGTTGCCACAAGAATGCATCTTGTGGAAATGGTGTTGCATTTCATCACTTTGGTTGTTATCAAGCTGTTTCATGCGCTCGTGACTGCCTAGCAAAGGTGGAATGTATCCAGAAGAAAAGCAGCTTGTCCACCGGCCTTTCCACTGGTGTCATTGGAGTGAGGGGACTGAGATGATTGGAGTCGTCCAAGTCATCGTGTCCTCCTTCATTGACCTCAAGTCATCGTTGCCGGTGTCCGATCGTGTTCCGAAGCTCTTCCAAAGCCGAAGCACGCGTGGATTCTCTACATAAACAGCTGGACTGGCTGTTGATTCGCCCGTTCGTTGAGGAAGTTTATGGAAGTCCAGAACAGGAGATTGGGACTCGTGATGACTCGTGGAATCTCTCTGAGCTCTGGCTGAAACCAGCTGCCGTTGACGTTTCAAGAGCTGCCAAGCACCTCACTTGCGACAACGCTCCGTTTTCAGAGCTCGCGTGGCTTGCACTGGTGGGGTCGAGGCCCTCGAAGCGGCGGATGTTCGTTGAAGGACCCTTTGAGTCTCTGGCCCAAAATCACGGCGCACACGATCATCACCGCACAAGCAATCAAGGCCACCAAACCAGCCTATCAAATCTATCAAACAAACAACTGTTCACACGTCTTCACGCGATTGAGGTCCCTATTTGGGGTTCATGAAATCGTCCAACAAACCGAACGCCGAAGACTTTTGTTGGGATGTTGTATCTGAAACACTCCAACCCTCTCAGGCCACGGCCGTCGTATCCGCCTCGGGCGAAACCATAGCGTTTCGGCCCTCGTCCCTTCGTGGTTTCCTGTGCTTTTTGCGGTCGAACCCTCGCTCCCCTAGCCAAAAATATACCTTGGCTTCAAATTGACGGATGTTCCCCCTGCAAAAACCACTTACATCTTTACAGATTCTCTATAATAATATGGAAGAGGTTTTGACCCAATGCGGGGTGCCATTCGTCCCTTGTAGATCGACTCAAATAAAGCACAATAATCATCGACCCTCAGCTGCAGGCCTGTTGCTCTGCCTCAATGACACGTTCATAGCCACCTGAGGGAATGATGAGGGGATCGACGGCCTCAGGAAGTGCGGCCCACGTCCCTTTGGCACCGACGACCATCTAAAAAGCTTCTTGTTACTACAGGTGAAACGATTTGTTGTAGAATTTCACAGGTCAGGGCTTATAGCCAAAGTTTTGTTTGAAAAAGATTTATAAGTCTTTTGAAAAGACACCAAAAAACAAAACCTACAATCCCGCAGAAAGATACCAGCAAGGTGAATCCAGAAGTTTGGACTCAGGAAACATTGTACAAATACTAGGAACTTGCAGGAAAATGCAAACATACATACCAATCAAGCAAACCCTGGGCTCAACAAACTGCGCATGGCGCACGGCCATCTGTGAGTCTGTGTGAGCCAGCTTGTCTCTTTTTTCCCCTGTGACTAGCGACTTCTGCCTTCAGTCTATCATCAGCTCCGTGGCTTTGTTGGGTGACAAACGCTTCTCTCAAGCATCTTGCTCTACACCACGCAAACAACAAAGGTTTGAAAGGCAAGGCCTTTCACTTGGAGGCTGAAGTATTTTGCTTCTTGCCATTGCAAAACATCGGCTATCATTCCAAAAAATGCTATAGTTAAAAACAAGGAACCATAACTGGCAGCGCTGGCTACAAACAAGATTGTAATTCCAAAGCAAAAGCTAGTATATATTCCGATTCTAAAAAGAACCATGCCTGGCAGCGCTGGCTACCAAAAAGTTATGATTCAAAAAAACGTTATAGTTCCAAAAAAAAGAGAACCATAACTCGCTGCACTGGCTACCAAAAAGTTATGATTCCAAAAAAAAAGTTATAGTTCCAAAAAAAAAGAACCATAACTCGCTGCACTGGCTACCAAAAAGTTATGATTCAAAAAACAAAGCTATAGTTCCCAAAAAAGGAACCATAACTTATGATTATTTTTTCAAAAAAAAAAACATAGCCAAAAACTATCAAAAACCGTTCAAAATCAAAGGTGTTTGCTAGTTTGGGGCTCTGTAAATCTAGGTTTTTCACTAAAACACATAGCTCAAAACTAGCAAACACAATTGATGTTGAAGGCTTTTTGTTAGATTTAGGCTATGCATCTGTTTGGAAAAAAAGAATCATAAGTTATGGTTCTTTTTTTGAAACTATAACCTTTTTTTGGAATCATAACTTTTTTGCTTGGAATATTTTGGAATCATAACTTTTTGGTAGCCAGTGAAGCCAGTTATGATTCTTTTTTTTTGGAACTATAACTTTTTTGGGAATCATAACTTTTTGGTAGCCAGTGCTGCCAGTTATGGTTCTTTTTTAACACTGTTTTGGAATCAAAACTTTTAGGTGGGCTGTGTCACCAGTTATGATTCTTTTTTGGGGAAACTATAGCATGTTTAAGAATCATAACTTTTGGGTGGGCACTGTCCGCAGTTATGATTTCTTTGTGTGGAAAGCAAGGGCGATTGACAGAATCTTGACTAGACATAAATCTGTGGATGTTCGTCAGATTCACACACTTGATGTTTGGATAGTGGTTGGCTCGGCGCGGTTGGCATCCCTTTTTATATTGAACCTGGTGGCAGCATGACATGCGCGTTCACACACATAATGTGTGTGTGTTTGTTTGTGTGTCTTTGTGGTTATCTTAAAACTTAAACCTGTCGTATACATTCTTAATTTTGGCCTACTTGTCAAACTGAGATTGGCCGTTAATAAAGTGGAGCCATATGGAAGCTCTGGAAGCACCATGCACCCTGCGACATAAAACCAAGACACGAGGATTGCACTGAAGCAGGAATTGGGATTGATTATGGTTTTTGTTTTCAGTTCAACCATCTTAAAAGTTATGATTCTTTTTTGAACTGAACCGCCTTGACTTGCGAAATTTGCTAAAACGATTCCCAAGGAAGCTTCTAGTTACTAGAAAGCCTTGGAATACACAGATGGTTGCGCATGACGCAGCCAGTCGTCCAGGTATGTTATATATGTATATAATATTGTATAGTTAATGTATAATTTTTGTTTAAAGGTATAAAGCGATATTGTTACTAAAAAGCTGTCGACTGCGTTTCGCACCGAGTCTGCGACCGTCTGCAATCTGATGGAGCTAATGTGCGTGATGGACGCCTCGCATGGAGAGGACAAATTAGATCGAAAAGAATCTATAGCGGAGCGCAGGGAAGTACTTGATGATCCAAGCATTATTTCATCATATGTCATCTACCAATGGTATATATGCAGTTCAAACTCCCACCGAAGACCAAAAAACAACCTCGCCCGGGTTTGACCAATTTCAACGGAGCACGATGTCACAACTGAGCCCCGAGGACTCAGGTGTGAGGTGTACATTGCGCCATCTGGAGAGCAACGCTACGACCGGAGACCACGCAGTGACTTGGTACCCGTTCTGTGAAGTTCCGAAGGGAGCTATGTCGCTGCAACTCCTCATTCAGCCAGGTAGTGGCCTGCAAAATCTGGAACTATGCTCTCGAGAAAGTGTGAACCAAATTGCCCCGCCTGCTGGACTGACACCAGTTGAATGATGCTCTTGGCACGTTGTCCAATGGCTTCAGCTCCACCCAAAGACTCTGTGGCCGGAGTGGGTGGGACCACAATCACCTGCAAGAGCCGCTTGGCCGAGTCCAGCAGCGCACCGATGCGGCCCGGGCCGTGAAGCACCACCGGTGGCCGGTCGAACGGCTTCCGACAGTGGCCGCTCTGAGGTCCTCGCATAGTCTGCGCGCAGAGGACCTTCCTGCAAACGTCGTTTCGACCTGCTGAGCCTTCGAGAAGTGCAAGCCTCCCCTTCTTGGAAAAGCACGTCCTGGAAAAGCACTTTTCGCGAGTCGAGAAGTGAAAGAATCTGACAGACGTGATCCAGAAATCCTGTGATTGAGCGATCCGTTCCAAATAAAGCGGTCTCAATGATGGGAATCTGGTCATTGAGCGTTTGTAGTGGGGAGGAATGAGAGTGGCATGTGTTCTCCTGCACGTACGTGTATTCCACTTCTGGTCCAGCTGCCTTTGCTATGACCTGCAAGCTCAACCAAAGCTGATCGAGCATCCAATCCAAATCATTGATTCCAAATCTGCTATATAATGTCCACCTCTACTACTGAATCTTCCTCGGTAGAAACAGCATGTGCCTGCTTGATTGCTTCTTTGGCTTCAGGCTTGGCAATGAAGGCCAAAGGGTTTACCACCGAGAGACCAAAACCTGAAGCTTCAGAAAGGCAGTCAGACAAGCCACACAGCAAGGTGTAACACAGCCAGGTGTTCTACACTTGGACAAGCCACACCCACGGAGCACGGCAGAGATAGGAATGTATGTTGTTTCCTGTCATCAAAGGTTCCTTTTGGCAGTGCTTTATCAGCAGAGCTACAAAATGTCGACTTGCAGCATATTCGATTTCAACGTGTGAGAAATGAACAACTGCAGCAAGCTGGGTCAGTGAGGCCGTTGTAGTGGGAACGGTTGATGTGGAGAGTGTGGTGACTGTCGTCACCTTTGCGCAATTGCACCAAGATCTCAAAAGTGTTTGTATCATCTTGCGACCAAGAAGCTGTTGTCGAAGAAGTTGTTGTGAAAGATGATGTCCTCAGTGGCTTTACGACTAGATATATAAAGGTGTTGCAGTGTATCACCTGTCTTATTGCAAGCTACATCGGGTAAACGGCGGAGTTGGGGTCAGCCTTCTCACACCAGCTATTTGAGATTTCGGGTCTTCATACAGAAAACAAAAGAATACAATGAATGATGTTCACTGATCGAGTCATTGGATGTTTAATCCAGGTGTCACTTCTCTTTCAGCGTCAGCCAAAATGAGCAGGTTCTTGAGATGATGACTTTGTGAGAAGAAAATTGGGTTTGCCATGAAGGAAATGTGGTAGTGGTTTCATGTGGATTGACACCTGGTGTTATGCGCCTTCAATGTCAGGTAAAGCAAACAACCTACAACGGGAAACGGAAGAGAGGCAATAAAACATAACTGATTAAAGCTTGAAAACAGCAAGGCAGCGCATCTTTGTGCCAAAAGCGGACCCTGGAGCCCCTAGTAGCGTCCTTGTTCCTAGTAGTAAGGCCAGGAGCCCCTAGTATCGTCTTTGCTCCTAGTAGCGATGCCAGGAGCCCCTAGTAGCGTCCTTTGCCCCTAAAATGGGAGTAAACCAAAGGAATTGTGGGGTGTTGTCTTCGCCCGATTTGGCTCACAAACTATTTACGTTCATTACCGCCTTCACAGTTCAGTGAGTCACTGAGGGATCAGTTCGTTCTGCCCACAATGATACGTTCCTGTTGATGCGCGTCTCCACAGTGATACGTTTGCTGCCGTGTCGTTCGTGGAGGAGCAAAGTCCCTTCCCATTCCACCTGAGTACCTCAACTAAAACTAAAGGCAAGACACGTGTAATGTGAAAAGAAACGTACTCTTTTGCTTTATTGAGATATGGAGTGTGCAGGCCTTCTCAGACACGACCCACGGTTTCAGCCCAGGTTGTGTTTGGCATATTCGCTTCGCCATGCTGTTCTGGGCTGTCCAAAGTTTCAGGTCACCTAGCAGTCTGCAACAGATTGGCTCAAATCGCTAGTGAAGTGTTTCCCCGAGTCACTGCTTTCATTGTCGTCATTCCCACAAGCATAATCAAATGATGGTCAGGACAGGAGGTTCCCCGGAAGAATGCGAGAGTAGCTGAACAGGGCCACTAGGGAGAAGGTTGAATGCACTGCTTGGTTTTGTGCCCAGATCTTTCCAGTTGTGGGGACAGCTGAAATATGTTTGCGCATGCTTCCAGCATGTCAGCTTTCATCCTGGATCGTGGCAAACATTCTGGTCGGAAACCTTTTAATTTTCAAGCTGTTGCAGGGCTGTTGGCAACATCACCACAAGGGCGCAGAAGATCCACCATGCCTTCACTATACCCTTTGGATTCGCCATGGTTTGTCAGAGCCAAGGAGCTGCCTGGAATCAATCTCACTGTTGGAAACTCATTGGGGCAGAAGTTGAGCGAGGTAGGCCAGCGGGCAGCCTGTAAAAAAAATAGAGTTCTGTTTGCGTAAAAGTCCAACCAAAACACTGACGAAAACCACCAACCATGAAACGTTCAGCCATCGACTGCCATTGGGAAGGTTGGGGAGCATAAAGAGAGGCGCCTTTGTTGAACATGCCTGTCTTCAGGATAATCCATTTGGACAAAGTGATAGATATGCTTTCGCTACGTCCCTTGCACTGTTAGATACTTTCGCTCTTTCCTTGCGCTTGGACACATGTTTACGATTATCAGTTTCTGCAAAGTTTGCCGGGTGGCAAAATAGTTGAACACAAATGTTGATGTCTTGAAAACGGCTGTTTCGACAACATTCTTGACTCTCTACACTACCTGTATACTGTATACTGCAAACGTTTTGACAGCTTTCATACTTTCTTGGCCTTTTGCACTGGACTTTGATGTTTTGACAAGTAGTTGCAGTATGTGTCTTTATTTTTCATAATTGTGTCACTGTGTGCTGACATTACAGCAGAAAAATGCAATAATGCGCGAGGGAAAGTCGAGGGAATGCAAAAATCATCAAACATTGAGAAACCGAACAGTACGCTTGGGGAAGAAACAAAAACGCAAAAACACGACCAGTGTTGCAGCTCATCGGACGCTGATTGTCCAAGCATCCAAGTTTTGCTACTCGTGGCCGTCAACGTCACTGACGTGGCCTTGCAACAAATGGCACTGACATGGCTTCGCTTAAGATGCTACAAGCGAACACAAATCCCGCCGTCGATGTGGTAGCAGATCTCGTCGTTGTGGTTGTTGTTGTGGTGGTGGTGCCTCTGAACATGTGAACATTGATGAACAGTGACTACCCAGTGCTCTGTTCCCTATAGGCTTTTGTGAGCTTGCCCATGTCCCCTCCCCAATCAGACAGGGTGAGAGATCAAAAAAATATTTAACGCATCAATAAAAAAATATTCCACACGCATCAAAAAAAATATTTAATGAGTCAAAAAAATATTCAAATAGCAGTAGCAGTAAGAGTAGCAACCGGACTATAGCAGCAGTATCGTAGTGGTAGTCGTAGTGTTTCGTGGCAGGTGCAGTACTTTGTGGACCTTGCAATGCACATTTCGTGGCATGTGGATGTTGAAGTGCAGAGTTGGTGGCCGGTGGTAGGCGCAGGACTTTATGGGCCTTGGAGTGCAGATTTCGTGGCAGGCGCAGGACTTTGTGGACCTTGAAGTGCAGATTTCGTGGCAGGTGCAGGACTTTGTGGGCCTTGGAGTGCAGATTTCGTGGCAGGCGCAGGACTTTGTGGCCTTGGAGTGCAGATTTTGTGGCAGGCGCAGGACTTTGTGGCCTTGGAGTGCAGATTTCGTAGCAGGCGCAGGAGTTTTTGATGTGGAAGTGTAGAGTTGGTGGCAGGTGCAAGACTTTGTGAGCCTTGGAGTGCAGATTTGGTGGCAGGCGCAAGACTTTGTGGACCTTGAAGTGCAGATTTCGTGGCAGGTGTAGTACTTTGTGGATGTTGAACTGCAGATAGACAGATAGAAAGATAAATGGATCGATAAATACATAGATAGGTATATAGATTGATAGATAGAGAGATAGAGGAGGCATATTTGCTTGGTTAGAAAAATTTGGCACCGGGGAGTTCACCTTAAAATATTGATTTCGTGGCAGGCGCGGGTGTCGGGGATGAAGTGCAGATTTCGTGGCGCGGGGGGGG
>CAXAMN010027750.1:248313-281332 GCA_963970005.1 Durusdinium trenchii
GGCAGGCGCAGGACTTTTTTGTGGACCTTGAAGTGCAGATTTCGTGGTAGGTGTAGGACTTTGTGGGCCTTGGAGTGCAGATTTCGTGGCAGGCACAGGACTTTGTGGACCTTGAAGTGCAGATTTCGTGGCAGGTGCAGGACTTTGTGGCCTTGGAGTGCAGATTTCGTGGCAGGCGGAGGAGTTTTTGATGTGGAAGTGTAGAGTTGGTGGCAGGTGCAGGACTTTGTGGGCCATTGGAGTGCAGATTTGGTGGCAGGACCAGCGGACCAGCGCGGACCAGAGGACCAGGGGACCAGCGGACCAGAGGACCAGCGGACCAGATGACCGGCCACCCACACGACTGGGAATTCCAAGGGATTTCATCGCAAAACGAATATTTCTTTTTTGATTCAGTAAATATTGTTGTTTGATTCGGTAAATATGTTTTTTTTGATTCGATAAATATGTTTTTTTGATACCTATGCCAATCAGACATAGATATCAATTCTGGCCTTCCCTCGCATCGACTTAGAATAGCACGACATGTATAAGCCGTGCTTGGAAAACGCGTGCTCCAAATCTGCTGAGTGTTTCACGCTCTTGAATGGGGATCAGAGTGCCAGCAAGCAGTCGATCTTCAGCCTCACAAGGTAAGACAAAAGTGGTCCAAGCCCGAACACAGTCAGCGTTCGTCTTATGAAACCTTCTCTTCTCTTCTCATCCCAACCTTGAAGGGCGTGATCATGAAACTCATGTGTTCCTCGCACACATCCGTGGAGACTTGGCCCACAACGACCGGTCGAAAGCCCTTCTCGACCCCTTACAGTCCACGGCTCCTTCGGCATGTCGATCACATCAAAGGTGAAGTTGTAGGCTTCAGTGTTGCAACACTTGCTGCGAATGTCCAGCTTCAACACTTGCCCCAGATGCCCATACTGCTCACCGCAGGCATCAACTAGCCAAATGTCATAACCATCCAGCAAAGTCTCGTCAATTTCACCATCCACAGAATTGGGGCCCCAAAATAGTGTGCCTTTCAGTTTCCCTGTGGCATCTTCCATATCTTCAAAGCTCCCTCCTCCGCACACTTGGCATCGGATCGTCTGTGAGATCGGCAAAGCCACACCAGAACGTGCACACAACAACTCTGAAGCCCTTGTGGCATAGCATCCAAAAGCATCACTCATGTTGTATTCAGTGATGTTATCTGTTTCATTTTCTGCTTTGTTCACTGGCACTGCAAAGCAAATGTCCCCTTCCTGAAGCTCAGTGCAGTTGTCGTCTTGCAAGGGTGGTATGCCTGGCAGAAAGCTCTGGCACCAAGCACGAGTTGTTGTTGTGCTGGATGAAGAGGAAGACGTTGAGGTGGAAGTGGAGGATGACGAGGTGACGCTTGAGGTTCTAGTTGTGCTGGTGCTCAGTGTGGTTGCACTGGTTGATGTGGTGCTTACGCTAGTTGTGGATGACCTTGACTGGGTGGAGCTTGTAGTAGACTTGGAGGTGGCAGTCCTTGTACTGGAAGTGCTGGTCTGAGTAGACCGCGTGACAGTGATTGTGGAGACAGTGCTGCTGCTTGACGAGACAGAAGTTGAAGTGGCACTAGTTTTGGTGAAGCTCGATGAGCTGGTGCTGCTTGTTGTTGACGTTGACGAGCTTGTCGTCGTCGATGTTGAGGTAGACGTGGACGAGCTCGAGCTTGAAGTCACTGCAGTGGATGTACTAGATTTTGGTGTGCTAGTAGTGTAGCTCAAAGAGGACGTCGTGCTGGTGATCACAGTCATGCTGGTGCTTGTTGAATTGCTTGTAGTTTGTGTTACAGTCGAAAATGTGAAAGAACTTGATGTGCCTGTGTAGGTTATGCTTGTGGTCACAGTTGTGGTTGAGGTAGTTTGGTTCCCTGTTGTGCTAGACGTGCTCGTTCTGGTCGTGGCCGAAGTTGATGCCTTGGATGAAGGCTCCCGGTAAAACTTGTGAACATCAGGCAGCATTGAGAGCGCAACCGAGGAACATGTAAAATCCATAAAACACCCGGTAAATGATAAATCAGATGTTAAATGACGCTACTAGGAGCAAAGGGCATCGCTACTAGGAGCAAGAACGCTACGTTCGGGGCTCCTGGCCGTACTACTAGGAGCAAGGATGCTACTAGGAACACCATGTTCATCTTGAAGAGAAAACACACTTCAGGGACTTTTGGGGGGTTCGGCCGAGCCGTTGGTTCGAAAGAGAACACTCGGAGACTCGGTCAACTTTCCCTGTGTCTATAAGGCTGTTGCAGTGGAAGTGGTGGTCGTCCATGTCCATGAGATGGAAGTTGTGTCTGTACCTTGCGGGCATTGCTCATCATTGGTCTAGGTGCTATACACCTATACACCTCCCCAAAAACCCAGTCCTGAACTGGACGAGGACGTGCTGGAAGTCAGCGATGTTGGTGTAGAAGTGGTGGAACTCGATAGGGTGGTCCTTAAAGGATTCAGAAGCCTTCTGGCATCGTTCCAATGTGTTCCGTTCGAGAACCAACGAGTTTGCAACAGCTGAGATGGGCTCTGTGAAGTGGAGCTAGTCGATGTTCGCGTGGTTGTTGTGTGACTTCTGCTGCTGGAGCTTGTTGAGGTGGTCGAGCATGTGGTCGTTGTGGTGGTACCTTAGATGACTTTCTTAGACACAGGATACCTTCTTCGGCGCGCATGATCCAAGTTTTGTTTTGCCTGGCGACAAATGGGCACCATGGCCTGTGGTAGGAGGAGCCTTCCACTCAAGTTGAAGCCAGGAGGAAGTAAGGCCTGCAGTGCGGGCACTCTCTTACCAGCAGCACTTCACGAGCCCACGAGCCGTTCCCAGTCTCAGAGAACCTAATCGAGCCAGACACACATGGACACACTGCCCCTCATCTGCATTGGTGCAAATGAAGAGGAGTGCCAGAGCGCACCACCCTGCTGTGAAAACACACAGCATGTTTCATGAATCGTCAACATGCTATCATAGGAACCGTTTTACAAACCAGTTGAGCTTTTTGAGAGTCTTCTTACTTCTTAGCAAAACGTGCTGTCGAACCATGTTTGAAAGGTCGCCTCTCATCACACCAGCTGTGCTGTCCTGACCAGCAAAGGAAGGAACAGCTGGGCGCTCCGTTCAAACAGAAACTCTCTGGCGCCTCCTTTGAGGCCCTTCGGCCTCCTTCGGCCTCCGCCCCCCCAGACGGCCACTCTCCATGTCCAAAACAGCTGCGAGGCTCAGCTTCTCTCCACAAATTGATGCATTGGCATTGTCCAATTACCAAATGGTTGGCAAAACCCACAACAAGCGCTTTCAAGTCCCACTGGCCTTTTTGCGTTCACGCCGAACTTGCTTTGAAAGCCATTTGGCTTTTCGGAGGAAGATGCTCACATGATCTCACATGGAGGTCTTGGTTTCTGACCTGATCGTTTTCCTTCCTTCACTGTTGCTCTCCATCGTTCCCTATGCGGTTCTCAACACGCATCCACGCGCCAATCTCTCATACCGAATCTCAGGCCTCACGGGGAGATTCATTGAAGAACGAGCAAGCTCAGCATCTGCTCTTAGAGCCCGACATCTTCCTTTGCCCAGGAAGTAAAGACTGGCCTTGGGCTTCACATCTCTTTGGTTTTTTGAAAAACACGAACTGAGCGTGCGATCAACCAACGTATGACTTGCTTCTTGAACTGCTGAGAGCAGGTCATACTCAACTCCAAGCATCGTCCAGCCAAGCTGTGCCTCAGCTTCCAAACAAAAACTGACCGAAACCTCAGAATTGAATGAGCTAACTCAGCGAAGGTGAACTCATCGGAAGATTCTTGAAAGGACCCTGCTTTGCTGCATCATCGCCCAAGACCACGCTCATGACTGTTGCAGATGCTAGCACCTGCGGCCAATCAGGCAGTGCATCTGTGGCTCCGGTGCATCGCTTCATCTCTCCGCTTGGAATCTTGGGATTCAGCTGCATTGACGCTTGCGGAAGAATGGGTCATTTGCAAGCCCACGGTCCAGCCAGACCCATCAGGCCTCATGACTAGAGACATCCCAGCAGGCGATAACTTGATTGGAAACAACAATCTCAAAATCTCAAGAGAAAGCATTGTCAAATGCTGCTCCAGGTCAATCCTGCCCGGCACCCACCACAAAACTCACTACCCGGGCAAGGTTAACTGTTTGTGTGTGTGCGCGCCGTGTGTGTATGTGTGTGTGACTGCCTGTCTGTGCTTGGTCGAGCAGTCTTTTATCTCGATCGAAACAGTTTTGGGTCATTTGTCAGTGCTCGACATGAGAAGCCTTATGTAAATACCTCTGTTTTGCTGCTTAGCCTTAGAATCAATCTAGACTCTATACGATTAAATGCAGTTGTGACGACGACTTCCAAAGGAAAAGGAGCAAGTCTTCAGCAGGTCTTCGTGTGTGGAAGTCGGACGGATGTATGTCCGAGCTCGCTGCAATCGGACAGGATCAGATCGTACAATACGTCTCGATCTGGGCGGCCAAAAGGAATGGCCCAAAACGGAATGACAAAAGAAAGACAAATGTTCGTAAATGATTGATGATTCTATGATGAACATTCATGGTGGATGATTACTGTCCTACAATGTCAGGTGACATCAGTGTGACTTCAGTTCCGTGCCCCACAGTGCAGGTTGCAAGATCGTCATCCCACTCCCAACCTGCGATATGGTGGCATGTTTTTCATCAAGTCATAAGCCATAGAGCAGCTTACGAACATAGAACCATTCCGAACATAAAACATCACGGCTTATAACATATCCAAAAATCCGGATCGTCTGATCTGTTTTCTGATCGGCACTGGTTTCTTTCAGGACGTGATTGGCTGGGCCCTGAGGCATCGACACAGCTTTGGTGGTATTAATACGAAGGTGCACGCTCGATTCGCATGAATCCAGGGCCTCGAAAAAGCGTTGCAGATGTAAACACGGGACATCAACTCTGACCACTTCCGACTGGGGTCTTGTGAGACTTACTTTCTCTGAAAGAGTAATTGCTATCCATGCAAGCATTCAGTCTGCCAGATCAAAAAGCAAGCAAATTACAACTAACGTTCTTGGTCTTTATAAATATTGATTCACACATTCACAGGCCCAAAAAAGTGCCATATGAGACAAGCGGCTTGTAGATCTTGAAGACATTAAAGTTTGCAATCGTCTCCAGGTGATTGTGTCTGCACGAATCCATGAGGTCGTTGACCTGCCCACGTCGGAGACGGCCGTCTCCCGGTGGTTTTTCTATCGCGCAGTTGGCGTAGTTCCAGGCTGTATCAGAATGACAAGCCTTTGACAGGGGTCTTTCCAGCTCTGCTTCGGTTTTCAGCTGTTCCTCTGCTAGGTGCCTCAGCTGCAAAGATCTGCAACGCCTTCCTCCCCAAAAGAACAAATCAAGGACTCCTATAAGAAGTATGCAGCATGAAGCCAGGTCAGGCAGTTTGAGTGTACAGCTTTCAGTACTCAGGTCGACAAGAAATGATCTGCAACCAGGGAGCACAAGAGCACACTTTGGTGCACCTACCTCAGTGTGGCCAAGTGTAAAAGCTTAATTAGGGCAACAAAAATCGGGCTTGACTCCGTTCGGTGCTTAAGAAATCGGGATCGTGCTGGTTTCATCTAAGATTGATGCAGAAAAGAATTCCTCGGCCTTCTGCATGACTGCCTTGTCTGGCCTTGGATGCTTAGAAAATCACCCGTCTTCCTTGTGCACGAACTTCCCTGGTCTTGCTGACTGAGAAAGCAGCCCCTGCTCGGCAAACACTTCTGTGAATGTCTTTTTCTTCACAGATGAGGCTACCTTCACTGACAGTCCACAGACGAAACTGCTATACAGTTGTCTGAGTGTGGGTGCCAAAATTGCATTTATCCCTCACAACTAGGAAACCACCTGGTGAAGAAGGTCAAGACGATTCAGAAGACGAGTTTTGCCTTTATTTCAGATCAGAACTGGCCCCAAACCCGCATGCCTTGCTTTCATCTCGTTGCTTGTGATGCCTATCCCAAATCACAATGGTCGTAGTCTTGGTCTTCGCCTGTCACTACATGCAGTGCCAAGTCTGCTATTAGCGTTCGCAACCGTGCAAAGGCACCAGCTCAGCCACCATGCCAATGCCAGCCGAAGAGGACTGACCGCGAACAATAACCACATCCTAGCGATGCTGAAGCTGCTTGAAATGAAGGATAGCAGTCGTGGCAGTGGTTGCAATCGTAAAAGCTAAAAAAAGACTTCAGTCCAGAGATTCTTTACTTTGCGTGGGCGTCACAAAGGCTTGCTGGAAAGCACCTCACAAACTCACAGCGTTGCTTTCACTGCGTAGTGGCGTAGCGGAAATGGCGACAAGGATGGACATTCTGACATGCAAACTTCTTCAAAAAGCTTTCGGCCGGTCGTCTTCAAAAAGCTTTCGGCATGTGTCGGAGCTGTGTCGGCCATTCCGTTGCCTGTGTCAGTGCTCCCAGACCATCGTGGTGCACCACGAATGATTTCCACTCGCTTGCCTCGGTGACATGAGCGCGGCCATGCGGTTGGTCAATGTATTATATCTGAGATTCTCACCACCCAAGGCAAGTGAAGAGTCTGGCCTCACAAAAGAAGGTCCTTAAAAAAATGTCTAAAGGAAAGAATACAAGGGTTTTATATGTTAAAGTCTAAGAAAACAAACGATCTAAAGAGGTATGTCTCTTCATTGTGTCCAATTTCTCAGGTACACTTCAGCTCCCTATCCGCCTCTTTGACTCTTCCTCAGCACTCTCCGCAGAGCCACAGAAGAGGAACTCAGCAGATCCACTACCATGACCTGAAGGGACTCCAACGTGCCAGCTAAGCTCGGATGCCCACGGGGTCTGCTCCAACGGCAAATCTAAGAGGCCAACCCTTCTCGTAGCAAATGCACTCAAGGGGCCTTAAAACGAAGTCCGAGCAGACTGGGTTAGTCCGAGGTGTGTAGGTGTTCAATGCATGTGACTGTCGATGAAAAGGAGGAAATGATTTTAGCATGTTGACAAGCACTTGCAGCCAAGGACTTGACCCGAACTTCTGCAGCAAAGCTGAGACATCCTCTTGGAAAGCAGAGTTGTTGCAGTGTATGCATGTTAAGCGTTGGATGCCAAATTCAGCACCATGTCCTCACTGCTGCAGCTTTCAGGTACACCCCGAAACAAGACCTGCAGAACGGAAGAATCTGTGGCTCTGGGTTTCTGTATTCCAAAGTAGATGCAAGGCATCTGGACCCGAGTTTGGGAGACTCCTGTGACAGTCTTGAAAAGAAGATCCTCTCCGAAGCTGAAATTCATAGAAGTTATGTCAGTTATGTCCGTCAATCGTGCTCAGAAGCCCCTCGCGCTCCACAGCTTAGCGGCTTCGGGTCGAAACATCTCAGCGCTCGAAGAACTTTCCCAACACCAGAAACGCCTTGTTAGACAAGCTCAGATCATTGGAGACCTCACTGGCCTCAGAAAGCAAAACAAGTCACAAGGATTCGTACAACATGTAGTCAACCTGCCATGTATATACCCCATCCACCTTGAAAAGGATGCATTTTGAAGGACTTCTAGGTTCTCACCCATAATCCTTTGGCCTCTCAGGTCTGTTCCACCATATCTGGCTGGACACCCACATCAAATGGGCCCAGAATGCTGAATTCGCTACAGCCAAAAAGAGCAGCGGTTGAGATTCGTTGCTGCTTCGTCTCCGAAAGCGCGCAAAAGAGCCGACTCGCCGCGCGAAGAACTCGCTGCGCTCGTGCCGAAGATTTCTCGCGGGCCAGTCGAGCCGTGGCACGTCTTCAGAATGGCTAAGAGCAGTTGCCGCTCTGCATGGGGACTGCGATCATGCTGCACCTGTAAGGGGAGAAGCATCCACGGTCGGGTCCTCGGATCTGAGCCATAGCCCTGACGTGTACTTCGTGAAACCGAGCAGAGCAGTGACCAGGAGGCCCAAGCTGCTAAGTCCTTGGAGGTGGGTTCCTCCTCCAGGGAAATCTCCGTGAAGTGCGAGAAGCCACGGGTGCTGAATCGAGCAAAGGCACACCAAGTGTCAACCGCTTCAGTGCTGTTGAGGCCAGCAAGGATGCTGAGAGAAAGTGGAGGACTCAAACCAAACTGCCTTTCAAGTATCTGGTTCTGCAGCCTTGTTTTGTACCCACCCAAGTTGCCCTGGGGAGTCACTTCACACAGCTTGTGCAATTCTTTCCTTGCTGGAGCTCCCACTTGCCGCACCAGCCTTTCATAAAGCTCAGCGTGCAGGTACTGATGCCAGTCCAACATCTCCACCGCCACCACAGCTTGCGCGGGTCCCAACATATCCGAATGGGAGTGGGTAGCTACCATAGCCTCTGGCTTTTCCATTAAGTTAGAACCTGCACAAAAACCCAAGGCTTCCAAGCAGTACGGGGCTTGACTAGTCATATCACCCGATTCTGCAAGTCCCAAGATTGCCTTGAAAGTCACCACATCTGGACTGTCGAATTGTAGATTCTCCAACAGGAGCAGCTTGGCCTGGTCGATTTGGTTTGCAGATCGGCATGCTGATGCGGCTAAGTTTCTTCCAATGCCACTTGGCAAGGATGCAAATATGATCTCTTCCAGAATCTGAAGTGAGGTTGCCCATGCGTGGCCGATAGCACAAGCTTCCAAGACAGCATGGTAGGTGGTAAGGTCTGGCCGGAAACGTTGACGGATCTTCTCAAGCAACAACAAGGAGACTTGCCAACTCTCTTGCTGATTGCATGAGCCCAGCAACGTGTTGTATGTGATCAGATCAGGACGAACGGTGTTGAGGCTTCCCATCCAATCCACAAGAGCTAAGGCAGCACGCCACTTCTGCAATGAAGCGCAGCTTGATGTTGCGACATTGCATGCTGTAGCATCCAATTCAATCTGCTCCTCCCAAAATGAAACAAGCGTGCACACGGCGAATTGCCACTGAAAACCAGTCTCATAAGCCGACATCAGCGTAGTCAGAGTAACTGCATCAGGTTGCAGGTGGAAGCTACGTGCTGTCTCGAAAAGGCTCACCACCCGTTCCCAAGACCTTGAAGAAGAACAGGCCCCTAAGGCGGCGTTGTACATTCCCACACCCATGGGTGCTCTCCATTCCAAAGCTGCAAAAAGAATGCTCAAAGCCTCCTCCCACCTTCCTGCACTCTGACAACCTCGCAAAACCGAACTCAAGGAGATCTCACTCAGTTTCACAGCTCTTGAAGCCATGTCCATCAACGTACCCAGTGCTTGCTGCCACCGAGAGCCCTTTTCGCACGCCCAGATTGAAACGCCCGCAAATATCGTGTCGAGCTCCAGTTTGGCCGTCCGCGCCTCCTCCAAGAAGTTTATGGACAGCTGCCAGGCATCTGTTGCTGCACATGTGCTTGCCACGGTGCTATAAGAGGCAATGTCAGCTTCCACTCCGATGCCTTTCATGCTCCTCAGTCGGGCTTAGACAATGTCATGTAAGCATCTGTGTATCTAGGTGATAAACATGTTGGATATTCACACAGTGACATAGTGTGTCAATATGAAGGGACCAAAAGAAACAGGTGGGCCGCTGCACATGATATTTCTCCACACTCCCACACAAAATCGCCAGCCTTAAAAGGTGAAGCGATACAGCCCACAAGTTCTCTGCTTCGAGAACACTGAGGGCAGCATTCAAAGTCCTCACCGTCACCTTGACGCTGTCTTCTTGCATTGAGTCCAAGAGGGAAAAAGCCCTTTGCCACCCTGCACGCCGACATGAACGCATCAGGACATCATAGCTGACAGATGTCGGAGGAATTGCTGACCGCTTCATCTCCACGAACATCCCACAGGCCATACCCCACAGGGATGCTTTCTCCAGCGATCCCATGACTACACTGTAGATGTAAACGTTTCTTTCAATGCCAACCTGGCACAAACCATCCCAAAGTTCCAGCACTTCTGCCCAGCGACAGCTTCGCTCCAAAGAACTCATCACAGTCCCGTAGGTGACCACATTTGGGAGCTTGGATCTCTCCAGCATCGTGGCAAAAAGCCCTAAGGCGATGGTCCACTGACCAGCAAAGCCACAAACATTGATGGCGCTTGAAACAGGCACCTGCCAATTGTCTTTTGACGCTGACTGCCAATTGGAATCATGCTGGTCGACTTGCTCTAAGCATTGTAAGGATGTGAGAAGGCTCAGGGCGAGCTCCCAGTTCGTGTCACAAGAGGAGACGGCTGCAGCGGAAACAAACGCGTCAGCCTGCACTGCATGCTGCAGCATATCATGGAGAATCAGCATGGATACATCCCAACGGCCAGAAGAACAAGCTTGTAACACACTTGTGTAACTTCGCTGATCAAGTTGAAGTTGGCTCTTCTGAGCGAAATCAAAAATGGCAAGGGCCACCTCCCAGCAGCCTTGCACAGAAAACCCTGAAGCAATGGAGTTGAACGAAACAATGTCAGGATGCAACCAGTCCCAGTGTAAAACCGCATCAGCGACGAGCTTCAATGCGGTCGGCCATTCTTGCCCACGCTGACAAGCGGAAACAGCCGAGTTCAGGACGATCACATTGATTTGAATACTCTGTTCGAGAGAGTCAAAGAGCAGCCTTACAGCTTCTGCCCACAACTTCTTTCTTCCCAAAGCACTGATTGCCAAAGACACATCCTGGCTGCCAAAAAGCAGGTCCATTTGCAACATGTAAAAAAGAATAATAATGCAAAGCTGGTCAAATCCTGTGAGTCAGAAGTGCCTTGACATCGCACTTCTCCAAGTTCCGGCTAAATCCTCTTGAATCTCTGTGCTTTTGAACTTCTGACCCACATCTGACCATTTTCAGGTCGGACCCGTGACGGTCGACCGCGCAAAACACACACGGACGGTCGGACCTGGTCGCTCGGGGAATCCAGGTTGGATCAAAACCCTGTTGATGCGAGTCGATGTAAGGCGCGGTTTCCTGGAACATTGTTTTTGAGCAGGGCGGTTAGTATCATTCTTACAATTATAGTTGTATACATATACATGTTCTTTTTTGCTCGCCCTTACTTGATTAAGTAGGAGCGTGCTGTCTTATGTATATGTGAATCGAGCACCAGGGAAAGCCTTCGACATGTCACCTTCGAATGAGCAACCATGGATTCGAGATCACGCCAACCAATGTGTTTGGCTCAAGGTTGATGGCAGGACAACGGTAGTGGTGGAAAAGGCGGCGGCCCGCCTATCGTGGGAAGGGTGGGATCCCTTTCTTTAGGTTAGGTAGTTAGGTTAGGAACCTTTGTTTGGGCGAGGAAGCAACCAGTGGCACTGGAAAACAATTCCAGTGACATTGGTAGCGGAGCCCAGGTTGGCCTAGTGTAGGACGCTAGCAAGCCATGGGATCCGAAGAAAAGAATTCTGCGATCTGGTCATTACTGCCGAGTTTCGACCCCAGCCAAGACGACATCAAGGAGTATGTTGCAAAGGTGAAATTTGTTGATGGCATATGCCCAAAGAAAGATCGCAATATGCTGGCACCTCGTTTAGCGATGTTATGCAAGGGTACAGCGTGGCACCAGGTTCGATCGATCAAGGCCGATCAACTGACCAATCCTGATACAGGTGTGAGAAGCCTGCTGGCCGCATTGTCATCGTGGGAAGAGAGCGCCGAGCTGAACACGTTCGAACTTTTTGACAAAGCAATCTACAGGACTACACAGAAGAGTGATGAAAGTACTCAGTCATTTGTCAACAGGTTGGACGTGGCCTTTGAAGATGTAGGCCCTGAAACCACTCTGAAGGCCATCAAGGCCTTTGTGTTGCTGAAGCAGAGCAATTTGGGGCATGAGGACAAGAAGAAAGTTTTGACTATGACCAACGGAGCATTTGATGAACGAGCAATTGAAAAGGCCATGCGCAGTCTTTCAACAAGTGTTCTCACTGGTTCATTGCAAGAGAGAAAGAAAGTCTACCCAACAAATTACGTTGAGGATCCACAAGACTCACCCGGAGATTCGGTAGACCATTTTGGTACCGATCAGAGTCTGTATGCAGCCCAAGGAGAAGATGACGAAGTCCCTACAGAATTGTTGGAACAGTTGGCAACGACCGGAGATGCCGATGCACTGACAGTTCAAGGATTTGAGAAGGAGTTGACAGAACTTTTCCAAGAAATTCCAGATCTTCATCAAGCTTTGCTGAGCTACCAAGAGGCCCGTGGCCGCATTGTGGAGCGCAAGCGCAATCGTGGATTCTGGCCGATCAAAGGCTTGAGCAAATCTGGAAAAGGGTCTAGTTCCTTTGGGCCCAAAGGATTCAGAAAAGGTGGTTCGAAAGGAAAAGATGAGCTGCTGAACAGGATTGCTCGCACCCACTGCAAGCGATGTGGAGAGCTTGGCCACTGGAAGGCGGAATGTCCTCAACGCCTGAAAGAAAGCCAGGCCAACGTGGCTTCAGCTCATGAGATGGAAGAGAATGAGGCAGCTGCACAAGTGCTTTTCGAAGAGATCGATTCCGAAGCCGAGGTCGGGTTTGGGGTTGGGTTCAAATCCAAAAGCCATATGTGTTTTGCCGAACCAAAGCCTTTCGAGCCAGAGCCAATCGTTGAAGCATTATTTGCAGAAGAGGTAATTAAGCAGACTCAGACATTTTTTGCAAAACGAAACCGAGTGTTCGATTCGATCGTCAGGAAGCACAATCCTCAGCCGACGCAGCAAAAGCCTTTGCTCGCCACTGGGCTCACCAGTAAATCCGGAGAGTCCCTCGGCTTTCGAACGAACGGCATGGCAATTTTAGACACAGGTGCCAGCCGGAGCGTAATCGGTGAAGACAACCTTCCGATGCTCCTTGGACAACTGCCGATCACCGTCCGAGATCGAGTGAAAGATCGTGCAAGCAGAGTCGCATTTCGATTCGGAAACAACCAGATAGAATATAGCTATAAACAGATCCATATTCCGATCGAATTTCGAAAGACTCGAATGTGGTTGATAGTAGAGGTTGTTCCAAAGGCCACCCCGTTCCTGCTTTCGATCCAGACTATGAGGCAGTTAGGTGCAGTGATTGATTTGCAGAAGAGTTCATGTCATTTGAAAGCATTAAACAGGAACATCCCACTGCACGAAGCCAAAACCGGACTCCTCATGATTCGAATGCAAGATCTGTGTAATCCAGAGCCGAATTTCGAGAGCATTTTTGGTGCGAGTTGTGAAAAGCGAGTAAGTTCATTAGATTGTCTGAGCGATGCCAACTCGCGGAGACATGATGAGCATGGTGAAATCGATTGCGGAGAACGTGATGCAGAGCCTCAAGACCCTCCTAGCCATCCTCCTCAACCAGGTGGCAACTCAGGTGTCAGAGCAAGAGGTCCCGCAGGACCAAGCGGTGATGATGAACGAACTTCTGACCGAAGTCCAGTCGCAAAAGGAGAAGATCGAAGAACTGGCATTCATGATGAAGCAGAACATTTCACCGCGAAAGACCGAAGACGGCCTTGTGATCCTTTCAGAAAGCGACTTGGAAGTCTGGGATCAGGAAGTTCGGGTTTTCCAGCAACCGATGCCACCTCCGATCACGAGTGGCAGGTCATCAGCCGCAACCATGAGATCTCAGGCACCAACGACGCCTCAGCAGAAGGTCAAGTCGAGTGCAGCCGGAAAGGGAAGCCTTCCTTCACCATCGACGCCAACAAAGTGGGTAGCAAGTCTGGTTGGACCCACGGCTCCTGGAAGCCCATTGCGAATGAACCGTCAGCCGATCGGAGAAGAGTCGACAACTCAGCCGCAGATCCAAGGGCAAAGTCTGGCATGGACAGCCACAGCAATGGATCAATGGGGCCAAAAGAAGGTGACTTGGGGAAAGAAGCACCCCGGCAAGACATTCACCCTTGTGTACGAAGTGGACAGCCAGTATGTTCAATGGTGTCTGAGCAGGATCAATTCATTGGATGCACCAATCGCCGATTTCGCTCGCTATTGCCAAACTCGCCGCCAGATGGAGGAACAATTGCATCAGAGCCAGGGGTTCTAGAGTGGGAGGTTTTGGCCATGGATACTCAGATAGTAGTTGAAACGGAATTCGAAGCCAAATTGTTGAAAGCCATCCGAGCCGAAACCAACCACAAAGCATTCGGTAAACAGGTTGACTTGTTAGAAGTGTATGCACAACCCAACAGTCGTTTGTCCGAAGAAGTGATTCGACAAGGGGGAGGGCAGAAAGATTCACGATTGATCATGGAGACTTGTCAACTTTTGAAGGGCAGATACAATTGCTTCGAATGATTTTCAGGCTGCGACCTAAGAACATTTGGGTAGCTCCAGAGTGCCACCCGTGGTGCGCTTGGAATCGTTTCAATGCAAGCCGAAGCATGAAGTGTTATGAGAAAATCCAACAGAGCCGTGAACTTTCCAAGCAACATCTAGAACTTTGCTCGTTGTTATGCAAAATCCAAGTATACCACCATCGACACTTCACTATGGAGAACCCAGGCACGTCAGATATGTGGAACCAGCCGCAGGTAAAAGACATATTGGCACTAACCAAGACAGTCAACCTAGATCAATGTAGGTTTGGTTTGATTCATCCAGAAGATCATCGTCCAATGAAGAAGTACACTAGACTTCAAACCACCTCAAATAGTGTCGTGAGAAGCCTAGATGGTAGATTCTGCACCAGAGAGCACGAGCATTCGCAAATAGCAGGGTCGTGTAAGGTCCACGGCAGTCGCATGGCGTTGTCTCGGTTTGCAGCATTTTACCCAAAGATTTTTGCTAGAGCAGCAGCCAAGAGCATTTTGCAGGAGAAAGAGAAATCACAAATTCCATTGATTTCGGAAGAGGACTTATGTGAATTGTTTCCCGCAGAAGGTGAGGAACAGCCAGCAAAGCGTGCTCGAATTTCGTCACCACGCGAGCCCAAAAGGAAGACAGCTCCCGAGGATACAGAAAGAGTCGAATTGACCGACCCTGTCTGGGAGGAAGTCTTCGAGTGGATGCAAAAGAAACTGCCTAAGTCCGGATCCGTTGAGATCTCCCTGCTAGAATGGCCAGGCAAGTATCTAGCAAGTCTATGCAGCTTCGAAGTGAAACAAATTCAAGCAGGAAAAGGTATGGATAGATACTTAACAAGCCAAACGTCATCAGAGATGAGGAAAACCATATGCCAATGCAGAAAGACAAAACAAGTTTTCGATCTAGGAGAAGAGAATTGGACAAAGCAAACCTTAAGGAACCAGAGAAGAACAGCCATGCCCAGTCACATCATGATTTGCATGTTTGGAACCATGGTTCACGAAGAGCCAGAAGGCAGGAAGCTTGACCCCGTTCGATCCGGAGAGTCAGAGGCAGCAGTCCCTCCACCATTTGCCATAGAGCCAGCGCCCGTTGAGCCGAGTTCCAAAGTCAGCCAAGAGGTTGAGCCAATTCGAGCCGAAAGCAAGGGACCACCCGTCGAGGTCCCAGCATGGTCACCCCAGGCATCAAACAATCCAGGTCCCAAGTACTTGGCACTAGATAGCTTCCAAAGGTCATTGATTCAAAGGATGCATAACAACTTAGGACATCCGACAGCAGAAAAACTTGCAACACATCTAAAGAAGTTGGGGTTCACACAAGAGGTAGTAGATGGAGCAGGAGACTTTCTGTGCCAGTCATGTTCTGAGAGGGTTCCACCAAAATTGACATCCCCCGGAAAATTGAAAGAGCCAAAGGAGTTTAATGAAGTGATAACCCTAGACGGCTTTGAATGGAAGAACAGTGAGGGAACCAAGTTTTATGTGATTCACGTCTTTGACGAAGCTACTCATTTCCACTTAGGAAGAAGGTGTCAGAGGGGAACAGAAGAAGCAGAACGAGTCATTCGAGAAACATGGATGCACTGGGCCGGACCCCCACAAGTGATAGTCCACGACTTAGCAGGAGAATTTGTCAGTCAACATTGGAAAGACATGTTGCAACAAGAAGGGATTCAGTCCGTGACATCAGCAGCACCATGGCAGAGGGGTCGCATAGAAAGGCATGGAGGAACAGTGAAAGAAATGCTAAGCAGAATAGACAATCATTCTCCGATTAAAAGCGACAAGGATTTCGACTATGCTCTAGAACAGTGTTTTCAAGCCAAAAACAGCATGAGTGTAGCAAAAGGGTTTAGTCCAGAGCAAGCAGTCCTAGGCCGAGCAAGGAGACTACCGGGTTCAGTATGCAGTGATGAATCAACAATCACTCATTCGTTGGAAGAAAGTGGCGAAACCCAGTCCGACCTCTTCCAGAAAAAGATGTCAATTCGTACTGAAGCCCGAAAAGCACTCCTTGATGCAGACAATTCCAGCGCAATTCGAAGAGCATTGCTTAGGCAGTCAAGAGGTCGTGAACACGACTGGAAATGCGGAGAGCTGTGCATGATTTGGGATCGTCGCAAAGCTCCGAACATGCTAGAGAAAGGTCGATGGGTCGGACCCTGTCAAGTCATCATGAACGAATCACGCACAATCATTTGGGTAACTCATCTAAATCGACTCCTCCGAGTAGCAAGGGAAAATATGAGATCGGTATCACTAAGGGAGTTTCAAAACCATCATGGATTCAGCCAAACCGATAGCCAGCAGAAACTCCAAGCCATGGCAAATCGCTTGAAAGAACAACTGAAAGAAAGGAGTGGTATGTTCCAATTTTCAGATCTAACTGATCAAGCCGATGATCGCCCAAGTGAGCCAGCCGAAGCAGAGGAACCGCGAGCAGGTCAGCCAGAAGAAGAGCCAGTTCGTAGGAACTCATGCACAGGTTCCCAAATTGAGCAGCCGCCCGGACTAGATGCCAGCCTCATCCCAGTGATTGACCCCACAGCCGATGAGGAACTCAGAGAAGACTATACACCTACCGAAAATCCTGAAGGGGTTGAACCGACACTTGAATCAGAAGGGGATTCAACAGTGTACAATGCATTGATAGTTGAAGGGGTGAATTCAGGGGAAGCAATCATCGAGGACAGGGGTACTCTCTGGAGTAATGAAGCCACCGATGATGCACAAGCTCAAGTGTGTACATTTGAGGTAGTAGTTCCGATGAAAAGATTGGAAAAATTTTGTAAATGTCCCAGCTTTCATGCAGAAGCATTGAATAAAGCAGTAAAGAAAACCCACACCGAAGTCCAATACAGGAATCTCACGGAAGCCGAAAAGAAGCAGTTCGACCAGGCTAAGAGAAAAGAATTAAATTGCTGGATTGAGACACAAACAGTGGAACCTTTGCTTAGAAGCCGGATTCATCCCAGCCGGATCATGTCCTCAAAATGGGTTTTGACTTGGAAAGAAGACTTGACATCACCAACCGGGCGAAAGCCCAAGGCAAGGCTAGTAATCCGAGGATTCCAAGATCCCGAAGTAGGGATAGTCTCTACAGAAAGTCCCACACTTTCCCGAGACGGCAGGATGATGATATTACAAACAGTGAGCTCATTACATTGGCAGGTTCAATCATTCGACATTAAAACAGCCTTTTTGCGGGGCAAGTCAGATGATAGAGAGCTAGCCATGCAACCAGTCCAGGAATTCAAAGAATTGTTGCAGCTATCTAATGAACATGTGCTCCTGCTTCGAGGAAATGCATATGGAAGAGTGGATGCTCCTTTACTCTTCTATAAGGAATTCCGTCGCAGGCTGGAAGCGGAGGGTTTCGAAGCACACCCATTAGATAATTGCATATTTCTTTTGAGAGACCGTGAAGACCCAAGCAAATTAGATGGAATCCTGGGAACTCATGTAGATGACGGGATTGGAGGGGGCAATCAGCGATTCGAGCAGGCATTAGCCAGGGTAGAAAAACATCTGCCTTTCGGAAACCGAGAGTACACCAAATTCAAATTCACAGGACTTACCATTGAGCAGAGAGCCGACTTTTCGATAAAGATTGATCAAGAAGACTATATCCATCAAATTGAACAAATTGATGTTCCAAAGATTCGACGAAAAGAACCAGAGGCAGAAGTAACCCAAGCAGAATTACATCAGCTTCGAGCCCTGTGCGGAAGCATGCAGTACGCAGCGGTGCATTCACGCCCAGATATGATGGCAAAAGTAGCATTCTTACAAAAGAAGATTTGCAAAGCAAGAGTACAAGATCTTCTAGAAGGAAACAAGGTACTAAGAGAAGCTAAGGAGACAGCCAATACAGCAATCTTAGTCCAACCCATTAGAATGAACCAGCTAACCTTTGCCAGCTTCGGGGACGCGAGTTTTGCATCGGAATCACAGCTGAGGGCACAGCAAGGTGTATTCATAACAGCATGCACAAAGGATCTCGGAGAAAACAAAATCTCGGACATTTCACCTCTAGCTTGGCATTCTAAACAGATTAGCAGGGTAGTCAGATCCACCTTAAGTGCCGAGGCTTATGCAATGTCCTCATCATTGGACAAGCTCACGTGGTTGCGATGCATGTGGGCATATATTAAGGATGGAAGATTTCAATGGCAAAAGCCTGAAATTTCGCTACGAGGTGAACCAAAGGCTCTCCTAATCACAGATTGCAAAAGCTTATATGATTTGGTGAACAAGATGGCAACCCCAAATTGTCAAGAATGGAGAACCACGATTGAAGTTATGTTGATCAAACAACAATCCTCGGAAACAACAGAATGCCGATGGATATCGACAGCAATAATGTTGGCGGACTGTTTAACGAAGCCAATGGATGCAGCATTTCTTCGTAAGGTTCTTATGCTTGGAAAGTTTCGAATCTATGATGATGATAGCACTCTAAAGAGCAGTCCGAATCGAAAATTCAGCACACGATGGATTGAGTCCTTTGAGGAGTCTCATTCGAAAAGAAAACAGAATGAATGTGAATCGAGCACCAGGGAAAGCCTTCGACATGTCACCTTCGAATGAGCAACCATGGATTCGAGATCACGCCAACCAATGTGTTTGGCTCAAGGTTGATGGCAGGACAACGGTAGTGGTGGAAAAGGCGGCGGCCCGCCTATCGTGGGAAGGGTGGGATCCCTTTCTTTAGGTTAGGTAGTTAGGTTAGGAACCTTTGTTTGGGCGAGGAAGCAACCAGTGGCACTGGAAAACAATTCCAGTGACATGTATATATATATATTATAAGTAAGGGACAAACTTGTTCGCTCCTAGCTACTTCATATGGACGCAGGAGAGCTCGTGCACTCATGATTTGGTTCCTAGATATTTAGGGAACTTAGCATCTTCATCATGTTCCTGGGACCCATACTAATATGCAGTACGAAGTTGGAGCCCAAGTCGGCCCTAGTCCTTGCTTGTCTTCAACTCTGGTCTTGGAGTGTGCCCAATACTCCTCAGCACCACCTGTGAAGTCAAAAACTGAGAGTTCAAATCACGCGGCTGTGGATCAAAACTCCAGACCTAGGTAGCTGAATTGAATGCTCCATGGGGAGAGGTTCAGAATTCATTCTGACTCATATCAGTCTCCTCTGTCTTGCATCAAAAAAGAACTGTGCAAAATATAGCAAATCAAACTTTCAGCTGCCTTGCATACAGTTACTATGTGGTTTGCCGCATGTGTTCCACGTTCGACCCATTTCACACCCAACCAACCTTGTCATCTGCGCAGCGACTGCTCGCACGAGAAGGACTTGAGCTCCGTCCTGCGACTCGCGAGCTCCGTAGCGAACAAACTAGGTCGGTCGCCTAAAGTCGGATGTGGGAAATGTGGCGGATATTGGCAAGCAATAGGTTTAGCAACCGTTGCGAACCTGTCCCATTCACAATTGATCCTAAGTGACGGCAAAATTGGCCATATATACATGAGAGAGATAGATATATCTCATGACTCAGGAGATATCCCTGATGCTAGCTTCCCATGTGCAACATGTTCGCCCAAACACTACAGGATGTCAACATCAATTAGCTCTCCTCCAAGGATTCCATGGCATATGCCAAAGTACATGAGCACAAAAGATTGGGGTCTAAGTACAAATTCCACTCGAACTGAGACTTTGCGACAAGATCAGCTCGACTTGCTCAGGATAATTTTCTTGCTGGCATGTAGGTTAGCCTGCTTTGACTCTCATTTGTCTCTCGCTTTCAGAGCTCCAATTCATTGCTCTTAACGGAAGTGCACCCGTCATCCAAATGTACAAACCAAGCGTACTCAGGCTTTGCTGCAAACCAGACACTCTTTAGAGGAATATCGCTTGGAACAAGTAAATTCTAAAGCCTGAGCTGTGAGACACAGCGCATGTTTACGCCGAAGAAGGATGAAACCAAAGCTTTCGTTGGCTCGAAAACGTGAAACCTTTCCTGGGCAGGTAAGCTTCACTCGCCCAAATCTGCTGACTGCACCTCCTGACAGGGTCAATGTTGGGATGGGTCAATGTTTGGATAATGTTTGCTTGACAAGAGCACAAGAGCATGGCCGGAGCACCTGCGCATGTGCAAACCTGACATCACAATGACGGGGGCACAAACCCAGAGCAGCTTCCCTCAGCCCTTGATCTGCACACAGTGGAAACAGCACCGGATCTTAAACGCTCATCGACTCATCGCCAAGGAGCAAATACTGCGCCAGGAACTCAATCGGATCCTCAGGTTGCTCCTTGCAAACCTCATCGCCAGCACAGCACAAGCAGATTCATCACAGCACCGCACAAGTTCCCTCATCCAAAGCCCGTTTCAAGCTGCCTCAGTCAGCCCTGCAGTCAGAGTGGGAACGACATGAGCCCTGGCAATCAGGGCTACACTCAATGTGCATCTAACACTCTAACACTCTGAAAATCAGAGTGTCGCTTGGTAGCTTGATCTTCCCCTCACAAACTTGCCAGGCATTCATCAGGTATTGTCGCAAAGGCTGGGCCTGTCGCACAGGCACATGTTTTCTTCAAACAATGCACTGGCTCTGTGAATGTTCTTCTGAGTTCGTGGTTGCTGGTTGCAAGGCAGGAGACGAGATTCGTTCCCTGCTTATCAGGCTGGAGTCACACTTAAAACTGGACTTCTGACCCGAGAAATTTGTCCTGGCAGACCTCTATATAGAGTCTCTAGACTGGGGCAAAGAGCGTCGAATGTCTGCAGGATCTAGTCGAACAGTGTTCATCATGTAGTCGAAAGGGATAACATTTGCCTACGGCGGGCCTAACCAATCAATGTGCAGAGTTCAAATGCCAGGTGGTCAGGCAAATTGCAGACAGCAACAATGGCATGCTGTCAGGTGGTCACTGCTCAGCATGTTTCCTTCACAATCTAAATCTAAAGTTGATCGATGACAGGCATGGAACATGTGGAGGCAAAACAAAGCGGCGCCTAGGGGCTCCTGGCCTTACTACTAGGAGCAAGGAGGCAAAACAGAGCGGCGCCTCTTGTTCCAAATGGGCGGCTTCATTCTTCGCGATAACCTTCACCAAAGGCGAACTCTGCTTGGCCACGGCACTAGTGACCAGTGCCAAGCGTCCAAGCCTTGCGTCTGCTCTCCTCTTCATCCGCTAACTTTTGCCGGAGGGCAGCTTCTTTTTCTGCGTGTTCCTCTCAAAACTCCAATCTAGTGCATGCGTTCATTTCACAAGTTTCCTAAGTGATGTCAAAAGGATCTGACTTAACCAGGAGACAAAGCTTCTCAATATCTCTCCCAGCATTTGCAACAGCGTGACACGACCTCGTGAGCATCCCAAGCAGTGTCCTCCAAACATCTTTTCTTGAGGCTATCGCGCTCTTCCTCGATTCGTGCCAGCTTTTCTTGCTCTTCACGGACAAGGTCCTCCTCAGACCTGTCAGGAACTGATCCAGCTAAACATCTATGAATAGAACCCCAGAGTTCAGAAAGTCAGGAACAGCTCGCAAAATCAGGCGCTTCATTCGCTGTTTTCGACCAATCGCGTCGGATGGTGAAGCATAAAGGACTCGACCTGAGGTAGTTGAAGAACTGGCCCTTGGACTCCAGGTGGACCCGGATGGCCTCAACGGAATGGCATCCGTTGGGTTGTTTCGACACCGGCAACGGTAAGACACCCAAGACCTGAACAGTCAGGTAACAGCAAGGACGCCGCTGTGCAGATCTTTCAAATACGCCCGCCCACCGACTGAAAACCGGAGCGCCTGAAAAGCCTCTTCTTCACTGCACTGATCAAGATCGATCGGCAGCATCTCAGCGCAAAAGCTCTTGGAGTTTGTTTCAAACAACACACATATCGGGCATCGTTCAGGGCGCACATTCAGGCTGCATTGTTCGGAGAAGAACTCAGCAGTACTAGGAGTACCATCCTGAAAACAAAGAATGACTACTCAGAATACAATGTACTGCACAAAACCCCACACAGCTGGCATCCAATCAGGACATCATGAAATAGCCAAAATCAAAGGAATAGCTTGTCAGCAATCCTCAGCGAGATTGGCGCTCCGATACTCTTCTGTAGTCCTGGCAAAGTCCTGATTCAAAGAAGAGCTGTGATCTTCGTCGAAAGGAAAGTCGATGAGGAACGGAAGAATCCATGAAGTGATGATCGTTGAATCGTTGACCCATCGAAGATTTGGGACCAAATGGCTCCTCTTCGTTGCTGGGACCCTTGGCTTCCCCATCGAAGATTCTGGCCTTCCGCAACTTCCGTCGGATGAGTGGTCGCGGATCACTCCGATCGGGTCGTTTTTCGGTCATCTGAGCCAGCCGATCGGGTCGACCGTGGCCTTGCAGCGTGGCTCTGAACTTTGGACAAGCACTCCATATTCAGGGACCTCAAAGACTTAAAGAAAAGACCCGAAGACAGAGCTCTTATTGGAAGTTCGAGCTGTTCTTATTGGATATGATTAGAAGATTGACCCCTTTCCAAGCGTTGATTTACGGGTCTCTACAGTAGGGCATGAGCCAAGCTTGCAGCGACTCTCCACTTTGGCCTGAAGGTTCTCCAGTGACTCAATTGCTGCAGTGCAACCAGTGCAACATATCACTCAACATGACACACTGCCCGTTGCCTCTGTTCCTCCTCTTCATCATCTTGGTCCTCTGGCGGAGGTGGAGGCTCCTCTTCTTCCTCTTCTTCAACTTCTTCCTGCAGGACTCACAGCCAGTTTGTGTCTCTCGAATTTGGAGTCTCGGAATACATACAGAAAAAAGGTGAACACGTTATTCAGGTATTATTGGTCATGGGGTGCAAAGCCCACGTGAACTAACCAAGCGCCCACCCAAAAATCGCACAAGTTTGCTGCGGCCTCTTCTCCATCCTCTTCTCCTTCTTCTTCTGCTTCAGCCTGAGATGCCGCACAAAGCTCTGGGTGGCGCATATTGGCATTCACCCATCATCTCAGTTGAAAATGATCTCTATGAAACCCTGATAGCTAAAAAGTCACAACAAGGACATGACTTCCTCCTCCTCTTCTCCCTCTTCACGGGCCCGCTCCATGAAAAGCGCCTCAGGGAATGGCTTTGTCCATGTTTGTTGATGACAACTTCCTGAAGGGCAACTCATATATAGTACTTAAAGTGAGGAGTAGGAGTAGTCAGTGTGGTGCAGCAGCAGAAGAAGCAGCTACAGCCTCTATCTCTGATACACTTCAATATGTTATTTACCTTTGTGCGCCCTAGCAGCGCGTTCAGGCCGTTGTCGCAAAGCCTTTTTCAAATTGCACTGCTGGTGAGCCCCGGAAAGCACCTCAGCCTCTGCAAATGTGGTCGGATATCCCTCGAGGATGTATCCACGGTATCGGCCTTGGAGAGTCGTCCGGAATGGCACAGGAGTGGCACATCACATCGGTCGCAACTAAGACTTCAACAAACGTTCGAGAGCAAGCGATTCTGCACAAGCTTTGTCCTGCACAAGGGTTTGTCTGCACAAAGAGAGAGAGAGAGAGAGATGATTAAAAAAGAGAGTGCCGGGCAAGGTTCATACTGATGTACTGAAAATTCCTTCTGAAATGTCTGACCTTACGCCTGGCTTTGCTAGCTGGCATCATGTATTTTCTTGTGCGATGAAAGGGAAAAGACAAAAGCCACCCCGTCAACTTCATCTTAGATCTTGCCTCAGCTTCAGAGGAAGCTTTTTGCCAGGCTTTTGTGCGAGCTTCTGAACCTGCAACTAGTCTTGAACTGGGCATCCCACATGTTTTAAAGGGTGAAGTGACGGGCCGTAAACGTTCAACACCGGATTGGTGCTACGATTCAATACCACATTCTCAAACGGCTTTCCATTAGGAAAGTGCCTCTGCAGTTGGCAACTTCATATTGGGGAGAATGAATTGCTATTCTACAGCTCATGTCATGCACTGCTGCAGATCAATTCTCTGAAGACAAGGCACTTGCCAAGACATCTGGTGTGAATTGCACCAAACTAGCATTATATAATGGGCTTGATGACTACGATATTGTAAACTGCGACAATGGTACATCCTTCAGACACACACTATATCAAACATTGTGAATATATAATTCTTGTCATGGGGCTATTTGGCGCAAATGCTACACGTACAACTCTGCAGTACACCTACAGCAATATGCCTGCAAATTATCCGTGTAGGTTCCAGTACACTGATGAGTAGATCAAATCATGTAGGAACAAGTATGTTTGCGAAAAAAACACGGCATGACGGCATGATCCATTGATTAGGCATGTCGAACATCGCCAAACCTGTCTTTCCTTGCAGTACCCGGCCCACCTTCTTGCTGAGCTTTCGAGCTGCTCTTGTTGGCGCAGAGCAAGCATCGTTGATGATTTGATCGTAGGTAAGGTGAGGCGGCTCCTGGCACAAGATACATACGGATAGATTTAATGGCCAGTTGACATGCTGAAGTGCTCTGATCATGCAACGGAGTAGTTTGGTCTGGCTGTTAAAGCAAGAAAGTAGATCATGAAAGCGTCCATATCTGCTACCTCCAAAGTTTCATACATAACAATTCCAAATTCAATAAAATGTCAAGCCTTGTGCAAGTAGCGCTCTGCCACTCTAGCCTCAACATGAAAGCACGTTACATGGAGAGACTGTGCTGGATTCAGAGCATGGATGGCCATGATCATACAAAAGTATGGATGTAATTGCTCAACAGGTGAACTTGGCCGCTTAGGTCCGGTCACACAGGCGCTCGGCACCACACCCAGGCGGTCCAATCACAACCTGCTTTGTGGATATGCGATGCTAAGTGAGGACGATACCAGATGCTGCTTGGTGACTAGGGTCGGGCGATGCTCCAAACAGAGGCGGCGGGTGAAACACTCTGTAGCCACACTGTCAAACATGCCAAAGAAGCCATCTTGATGGGTCGGAGATTGCGCCATTTGCAGAATTCCGCAGCCACCTTACAATTGATTAGAAGGACATCCAAACTTAGGCAAATTGGCGCGAAGGGTCTCGCTTCAGAGAAGATAGTTTATCAAATTTGGGACATACATGCTAAACTGTTTAAAAGTGCAAACATCGAACTCTGATTCTTGAAGGCCTTCTCAATATTGGCGATGATCCCATCACGGCACCACCAAGAGAACTGAGGATCCTTCAAATCACGACTAGTCAAGCTCAAGCTCTGGAGGCAGCGACCAAAAGACAGAAAGACTTCAGAACTTCAAGTCAAAACAACGGCCCCGTTCTTGAAACAACTCTCAACCAGCCTTGAGCGGCTCAGAGGGTTCAAGGATCATGTCCAGGGACATGACCTTAGCTACCAACGACGAGCTACTCTTTGAGTCTCGTTGAGCTCCAAAACACAATCAAACCACTGTGTCGTCCTGACTTCTTTGAACTCTGACTCGACCTCCTCCGCTGGGCATATAGGCCTCTGCCGAGATCTCGTCTGTTGAAAGGGCGCGCTGTATTGCACTTCATGCACCTCTTGGTGCGTTGTTTGAAGGATTTGGGGCTCCCTGCGCTTCCCTTTTATGTGAGATTTGGTCAATGATGCCCTGTGGCTTCAGTCGCTTGGAAACGCACAGGTTCATGCAATCAGCTTCAAGCCTGTACAATGTCGGCTTGAGTCAGGCGAGAGTGGTCTACAGCCTCTGCTCGTGTTCAGCAACAGAACTGAACATGGAACACTCGATCTCTGGGACACGGGCCAGCAAGTAGGACCCAACAGTGTGATCAGAAGCGACTACCCTGGTCAACCGCGCGACCTGCACTCAGCATACGCATACCATCGGTGGTCAAAAGCTGCAACTGGGGCATTAACGTCTCGAACGTGGACGCAAGGAATGTAGTTGTCACCTTAGGTCTGGGACCATTTTCAGACCACACGCAAGGCCAGCAATAGCAAGCCTGGAGCAATGATCTTGTGGATTGGCTGGGTCAACCAAGCCTCAAAAGCGGTCCGGCTTGCTTTGTGGTGATGTGAACTCAACAGCACTCAATAAGTTGTTGGAAATGCAACTTAAACAAATATGCATCATTAGCATTTCATAGTAAACCATGAGCACATGTGTTTTGATAAGTGACATTCCACTATTGACATGAGAGGATTGTAATCCTGTGCGTTGACAATCAAGCGTCGCTGAGTTCCCAACAGCTTGGAAAAGCTCATTAAAGGTTGTTTCACCTTAGCTGAAAAAGTGGTCAAGCTGCAAGAGCTGGAAATCAGAATCCGCGGCTGTTGGAATGAACAAAGATCAATCTTCAGGCACTTGCCATTTCCATACAAAACACCAGCTCCGATCACGTGAGGTCGCAAATTTGCCTTTGAACCTTGCCCACAAACGCTTGGGTGTTTGTGACAAACCACAAGGAGAGCAGCCAAAGGTGCGCAGAGCAACCAAAGGCGTGCGCCTAGTGAAAGTGTAAGGGTCTCGAGGTATTTCCACGCCTCCGTCAAAGAACCAGGCCAAAATCTAGAGCAAAAAACACTTCTCAGAATTCTTTTGCTCCAAGCCTCGTAAGTTGCTGCAGGAACACGACGCTCCAAATCTGCGTCAGTCAACCTGACATCAAAGTCAAGTTCAACAAATACCCATCATCTACCGCAGCACACTGCTGATGAAAAGTTATGAAAAGAGGACCCCACACTTCAATTGAGAATCCACCCTCAAGTGTAGAAACTAATTCCGGTCAACACCCAACTCGTAACAAGACAGTACCAATTCAATGCTCCAGCATTGCCGTTGGAAAAGTGCATGCGCGACAACTGGTAGTTGCAGTTCTTTTCTGCCAAGTTGTTGTCCTCTGACCACAACAACTCAAACACCCACACTGCTGCTGATCTGAATGTGCCGTTCAGGAACTCTTTCGGGCGCTTCTTGACTTCGGTTTCCTGTGCACAAAGTTGACACATCGCGCCGAATCAATCTGGATAGGCATCCAAGTTCTCACACAATGACCTCACAGGAGACATGCTACATTGACATGCAGAGCGGCCTCCCCTTCCTCTGGATCCACAGCAGGGTCTTCTTCATCATCAGGATCTTGGATGAGAAGACAATCAATATGGCTCCAGAAGATATCTGCAAAACTTAAAACCAATGGCCTTTCACGGGCACATACTGCTTTCGAGTATTTGCCCATACCTCAAAGTAAGGCACACGCAACCACATAGACACGCACACACACACACACACACACACACGATCTGGAACCGTGCAGGGTCGGGCTCCGTACCATCACTGAAGAGATCAGCACAAACGTTATGTTGTGCTTCAGCTCTGCAACCTGTGTACTTGAAGGCTCTCAAGAGGCCATTGGCTCCAAATTCCTGGCCACACCTTGAGCTCCTTGATCACATATTCCACCTGACAAAGGAGATGAAGTTGCTCGACAGAAACCCATCATGGCAGCTCTCGTGCGCTTGGAGCATGGCATCATCTACATCAGCGCTGTGTAGATCATAAACCACAAGGGAGCACCTACGTTAAGGGCTGCGTCTGTCCACAAAGAGACTGGTCCATTCAACACACCACCATAAACTTAAAGATTCAAGACTAGAGCGAATTCGCTATGGGCCCGGACGAAAGAATGTCAGCGGTATATTTCTGCTTGTCAGAGCGGCTCACGATCCTCTTCACCTGCCGATATTGAATGCATAGTCCACACTGTTTGAGAACAGTCAAGGCGGCCACCCCCATCACATCGCGGAAGACTGCATCTGCCTACAAAGCAAGAGTTGTAGTAGATCACAATAAACTAGGACATCTGAACACTGGTGCCTCAGCACCTGGGCTTAGTGTACCCACAATTCTGTTGTCCTGACAATGTACAAAGTGCAGCAAAACCATGCCTTTCAAACTACACAAATGCCCACTGTAGCCCATTGTCCTGCCCGAAGACTTTTCTCAAATCCGCACATAGGGCCTTGCCTCAATGCTCGTCAAACTCAGCAGCCCAAGAAAAAAGGGCAGCATGCTCAGGGCAATGCCAACATAGCTGTCAACCTTGGATTTACATCTTTTGGCTTGGTGGAAACTTTGCTTTTGGTCTTCGGGCGTTGAATCCCGCAAATGAACCACGGCCAAGCAGCATTGTTGACGAATATCCTCATCGTGCTTGGAGGGAGAGTCAACCTTGGCCGCAGCTGCTTGGCTTTCAACAAATTTGAACCTGACTGGGATCACTCAAGCCGCAAGACTGAGCCCGCATCAATCTTTGCAGGAACAGCAAAGAGTCTAGCTACAGAGCAAGGAAGTTCCAAGAACCAATCAGGTTGCAAGAAAATCACTGAAGAAGGGGGGGCTGTTGTGTGTGTGTGTGTGTTGGCTTTCTATGTCTTTCTAAAGAGTCTGTAGCGAAGCCTGACGGAGCCGAAAGCTGTTCTCTGTCCTCCTCTCCTCATTCTCGGCTTGACCCAAACAGCTGCACGCTGATCCAAAAACAACACATGTTAGCGACACATCAGGGCAGCCACATGGCAGCGATCGTGTCCGAGCATGGAGAAGGTTTCAACCGTGAGCAGATTGGCATCGGCTGTCTCCCAAGGATCTGGCGAAGAGGGAGATCTGGTGCGTGTGCCAAGTCAGTGTAGGTTGTGCGATCGACCATGATTCGAAAACTCGTGAGCTGAGGGATAGGGCCAAAAAGATCTGAACACTCGCACACGCCGACATGTGAGCCTCCTGAAAGAACTGGGGCGGCCAAACACAGCGAAGCTCAAACAAAGACTCAACTTCACGATCGGTGGAAGACTGCACAAAATCCTCAACCGCAAATTGAGCAAGTCGTTAAAGGTGAAAAATGTGCAGGGCGACGCAAACAAACCTGTTTCTGGAGCCAGGCTCGCAGTAGCAGTTCTTTTGCTCCCAGTGGGCTACCGTGTCCTTCTTCTGGCAAGGCCTTAGGCCTTTGTAATTGGGCACTTGCCAACCGGAGTGAGCTAGTGCGGCCGCCTTTTCCCAGCTCCTTAAAGGCAAATCTTGACATATGTCTCCCACTCTGGGCTAGTGTGTCCGCCTTCTGGCAACTAACAATTCTTTACATTCGGCTCCCCGTTTGGGTGCTGTAGTCTGAGCCAGTGTTTCCGCCTTTTGGCAACTCCTAAATAAGTACCAGTTCCTTACATTTGTCTCCCAGTCTCTGTTGCTGTGTCTGCCTTCTGGCAACTCCTTCGTGGCAATTCTATTCATTTGTCTCCCAGTCTGGGCTAGTGTATAGAATGGCTACGAAAAGGTGGACACACTGGCTCGGGCTTGGGAAACAAATGTCCTGGGAATCTAGACTGGGAGACAGCTGTGTGGAATTGCTAGAAGGCGGACACCAGTTCAGACTGGGCTTTGACTGCGCTTTGCAGCGCTTTGCCATGGCTTTAAAAGCATTTTGCCCACGGTTTGCACCAACCACAACCACGGCTTACACCAACCATCGTTTACACCAAGCCACCGTTTACACCATCCACCGTTTAACCACCCTTTACACTAAACCAAGGTTTACACCGACCACCGTTTACACCACACCACCGTTTACACCAACCACCGTTTACACCAAACCACGGCTTACACCCAACCACCGTTTACAGTTTACACCCAGCCGCGGTTTGCACCAACCATAGTTTGCAACACACTCCACTTTACACCAACCACAGTTCACATCAAGCCACGGTTTTTCCCATCACCGCATGCTATAGGACAAGACCTTGCGTTTTTCCCCGCACCTCTCCCACCTCACCCCTTCTGCCCGCGCACTGTCTATCATACAGACCTCGACAGACCCTCTTGCCACCGACCCCTTTCCTCAACACCTATATCATATCTAGACTTTTCGAAACCTTGGAATGGGTTTAGAGTGGCCAGCCCTTGCCGCTTCTTTGCTTTGTGTCTTCCCCTGCCTTCAGTCTAGCTCCCCTTCTCATTTTTTGCTCACGACACGGTGCTCCTCTGCACACATGCGGCAGCATTCAGCCGTGGAGGCCGGCGGCACACGCCAACGGCGGTTGAATTGTTACTAAGAAGTTGCCAGAAGCCAGACACGCTAGGCCAGACTGAGGCGGGCACGCTTAAAAGCATTGAGAACCTCAACAGTAAACTGTTTCGGGAAAAATGGGCTGGTCTTCTAGAGCCAGACCACAACTGCAAGCTTTCCAGATTTGACGGGTATTCAAGTGGGAGCCCACAGCACGAGCCAATACCACTGACGCAGGTGCTCCTGGCGGAATTCAACTTAGTGTTCTCAACGCTGCCCCTGCAGTCCACAGCCCAACACACCAAAAGCGCCAACAGTGAACGACTTCTCCCACCTGGCTAGAGGGTAGTCTATTGATCCTGTCTCCTCTACTTCCTCTTCCTCACCAACAATAATGGGCTTATTGCTAGCTTTATCAGGTATTCATAGGCAAATAAATGCAAATAGTCTTTCAAACCTACTAGCACCTCTGTTGTCTGACGGCAGCCCTAAATGTTGTCCAAACCTCCTTCGACAGAAGTTCCGTTTTCAAACTCTTTCAGTCTACAGTGCAATAAGCACATTACTACGCACCTCCATCTATATAGCTACTGACGTCAAGCAAGGGAAACTTGCATGACACAGCCATCACCTGCATCGGCCCTTTTGCTCTCAGCACGCTAGAAACACCTGCTAAACACCTGCTAGAAGAAGGGCATAGGATGGCCCAACCCTTTGAAAGAGCTTCACCGTTGCAAGGTGCAAAGACTGCCTCCCCGCCGTTCGGGGTATCTCCGATTGATTCGCCAGGTCTTCAGCCAGATGTCTTCCTCAGCCAGCAACACCCTCAACACAAAGTTTACAAATATCATTGCGAACGTCTCCGACCTCCATATCCAGAATTCTGCGAAGCAGCTTTGGCCCCGCAATGACAACTGCATGTCAATCCGTTCAGGCAAAAAACAAGTTTTGAGGTTTGCCAATACCATTGAGGCACCTTGCTGGCGGCACCAATGGCCAGCACGACATTGGAATCGCAAGGGCAAGGCCTCAAGCTTAGAGGATGTCCGGCGAGTTCTACGCAGCACCCACGTTCACGCAAGCTTTGCCTTTCAAACCCGGCCTCTCAACACTGAACTCATTAGCTTTGCAGCTCAAACTCCTACGCCTTTCAAACCTGTCAATCCGGCGGCTAGCCCAGCGATAAATGTCATAGGCATAGGGTTCTTTTGCACTCCGATCATGCAGACATTGTTCACAAAGGACTTCACCATGAGATCTGCTCGCACTTCAACCCGGCTGGGCGCCAAATCCAATTGGTTGAATGCACCAGGATTTGGTGGAGCTTTAGCTCACGAGACCTAATAATGGCGACGCTCATATTCTTCGCATAGCGTTGTTGGGAGAAACACTGGAAATTCTGATCCAAAAGAGTGGCTTGAAGCTGCAGCTGTGTGGGAACAAACTAAACACTTAGGGCATCACGCTGAGCACTGGCTGCAAGTCTGAATCGTCACACTAGTGCGCAAGTCGTCTACCTGTTACAGTTGGTCTGTGTTACAGTTGGTCTGAGCCTTCACAAGCACAGGCAAACAACAGGCACATTTGGGCTTGTGGCAAGGGTAGGGTAAGTCAAGTCGGGCGGCTTTCAAACAACAGGCGTGTCACAAGTCTCGTACTTCAAGCAAATGGCGTCACCAACAACTTTCCTCCCCTCTGAACGAGAGAAGAACCTGCTGCTCCTCTCTCGCCACATCGATATCCACCAACTGGACTTTCAGGCTTTTCCAAACACAACCCCCTCAAAGCTTTGGCCCAAATCCCAGAGCCGGTTCTTGGCACCCCACCAGTCGACTTGAAGCACAGGTCTCCAGGAGACATGCGTAGAAATTTGCAGTCACAGCGACCAGGATTGCTTTGGGGGAAGTCTCGCCAACAAGTATTCCAAGTCAAGCAATTGGCTCATTGTGCAGCCCACTCATTGAGGCTCTTCAAGTGTGAATCTTCAAGGCTACAGTGCCGCAGCGGCATTGCCCAGCGCAAGGTAACCGTGTATGACTTTGTACGCGTCGAACATGTGCCACAGAACAGGATGGTGAGGCCTTCGCTACTGGAGAGTTAAATGAGCCAAAGCGATCTTCTTCACTTCATTTCACTTCACTTCACTTCACTGCGCCTTCGGAGCTCCATCTCTGCCGCACCTTAGTGAAACCTAGCTCCACGGCGAGGGCCAAAGCGATCTAGGCCAAAGCGGTTATCCAGGCGCACTTTCCCTGACCTGGTTTTCTGGTGAAGTGCTCTTTGTTCAATCACAAATGGGCTTGTCTTAGCACCGTCTCCAGATGAGGTTGGGCAGAAAAAACCTCTTGCTGGCACCCAGGAAACATTGACAGAACCCTATGGCACTATGGGCCAGGGCGCCCGGCTCCATTTTTGAACAGTTGATCCTGTGGAGCTTGTGGACATGGAGTCCATCGAGTCTAGATTTATTGACATTCGTTCTTTTGAGGTCTTGGGTCCCCAGCTTTGCGAATGTTCTTTGTAGTCAAGAACTGGCTACCAGAATGGCACCATCATCCGATGGAACCAGATGAAAGTTGCAGCTGATGCAGTGAGTTACTTGGGAAGTTTTGGCCGCCGCTCATGTAGGATATGGAAAGAAGTAAAGGATACGTGACTGTACACGCGGTTTTCATGAGAAGGTTTGGATTTCAAAGGTGGTCTGTCTCGGTTATTCTCGAGACACATCCGCAGCATACTCTCATTATCCAGGCGCACTTTCCCTGACCTGGTTTTCTGGTGAAGTCACAAATGGGCTTGTCTTAGCACCGTCTCCAGATGAGGTTGGGCAGAAAAAAA